>APFE030647051.1:1135-21708 GCA_000404065.3 Pinus taeda
AAGCTATTGTACCCAAGGATTGTAGCCATTGGACTCCTAATACAACATTAGCACCTCCATTGGAATGGAAAGCATTGGGCTAGTCAATACATATTCTCCCATGGATAGCTTGATATTATGGCACTTTCCAGAGCAATTTATTGTTCCTCCATTTGCAATCATCACTTGACACTCTGGTGCTGGATATAGGAAGCAATTCAATTCTTTTGCTACCTTACAATGAATAAAATTGTGGGTACTTCCTGAATCAATCAACACTATTACCTTTTTCTTCTTGATTTGTCCTTCTATCTTGATGGTTTGAGGAGTGCTAATTCCTGCCAATGCATTATAAGATATGGTTGGATTCATTTCTTCTTTATCTAGGCTTTGTTCCTGGAGTATATCCTCTTCTTTTGACCTTTCTTTCTCTTTTTCTTCTTCCTCTTCACAATCTATGTAGAATAATTTCTTCTCAGCGCACTTATGACCTTTAGTGTATTTTCTATCACAACTATAACAAAGCCCTTTTGCTCTTTTTTCTTCCAATTGTTGTGGTGTCAACCTTATAGGTTGTGGAAGATTAGCGGCAACAACACTTCCGTCTTTATAGATGTGAGTGGTATGCTTCCTGGTTGCCATAATTTTGCTTTCCATTTTTCTTGCTAACCTGAATGCCTTCTCTAATGAATCAGGTTCCCAAAGGTGAACATCATGTTGTATATTATCCTTTAAATTCTCTATGAACACATCAATCCTATGCTCCTCTGGAATAGTTTTTACCCTTATGTTCAATTTTTGGAACTCCTCAATGTGCTCCATTATTGAACCCTTTTGTTTGAGACTTATCAATTGGCTAAAAAAATTGTTGCTTTTTGTATCCTCATAATGTGCTTTCAATTCTTCTCTAAAAATTGCCCAAGTGATAATTTGTTTATGAGAGAAAATCCATTGATACCATGAAAACTGATTTGGTTCCAAATATAAAGTTGCAATACGTACCTTTTGTGTGTTTTACACATTATTGAGATCGAAAAATTGCTCCATCTGTAATATCCATGTGGCAGGATCCTTGCCATCAAACTTCCTCATATCGATTTTTGGAATATGGTGAGTCTTCGATCCAACATTAGAGTCTATGTAATCATGATTAACATTTCTTTTGTTCTCATCATGAGTTTCCTTTACTACCCTTTCACCCTTAGTGACCATTTCTTGTAGCAACTTATTCATATTTATCTTCAATTCGTCCATGTCTGCCTTCAAATTTGTCTTCCAATTGTCCATCTTAGCTTCCACGCCCTTTATCTTAGATTCTATGCCATTTATCTTAGCTTCTGTTAGCTTTTGTGAGAGTGACATTTGTTGCACTTGGTCTTGTAATTTTGATATATCATGTAGCATTTCTTCCTCTTCTTCATGAGTCATGCTACCGCTTTCAAGTTGCTTACTAGGTGTTTGCATTTTATTTCCTCGGGGCATCAGTTACCAATAATAATGCTCTACTATGCCTTTTGAATTCTTCAAAATAAATTTTCAAACCAAGCTTAAGAAAAAATTTAAAATAATCTACACACCTTTTTTCATTTTGTAGGAGCTCGATATTGCCTCTGATGTACCTCTGTACTTTCGGATCATCCAGTTCTAAAATTGCGACTTGCACTATCCATCTGTGTTCTCTTTCCAATGCCACCAATCTGATCCAAATTGGATTCTCCAAGGAAGAGTTATGCGAAATCTCCCAGAGTGACTTGATTATAGACTAGTTCAGTAGAGAAAACTTGTATGACATGCCACGAGTCACTGTTTCGACTTTTGGCTCTGAAAAATATATACAAGAAACTACAGTCTGTCCTCTTTCTATATCTTCTTATGAAATTTCAATCCGATGCTCACAGAGAAGGTTATGACGATTTTCCCCAGGTCACCTATTTGGAATGTAATTCAAGAGTCTGCAAAAAGACCAACTTCCTCAGATCATATCTCTGCAAAAATAGAGAAAAAATCTTTGAAATTTGGACCCGAGGTTCAACACGATTTCTTCTCAAATGGGTTTGTTTTTTAGCTTCTGAAACATCGCAGAAAAAAAATTTATAGCAAAAATGCCATGATGACCTATTTGGAGCAGCAAAAGATAGAAAAGATAGATCAAGACCTTAGAATTCAGCCTCTTCAAGGGGGTAACCTCCTTTACATTACATAAATGAACAAATCTTTGATGATTCAAATGACAAAACCTCCTTTCTATATATAGGAGTCTAAGGAGTCACAATATAACCCAGCCGACCTAACAATAATAATATAAAGCCACAAAAATAACAATAGAGGGATTCTATGGGGCATAGTAATAACAATATGGGGATAATAGGGGCACAACAATATTAATAAGGGGCACAACTACAATAGTAATGCGGTAATCACTAGTATTATAGGGACCCAACAATTCATAGCACCCAAATCTCCAACGATCCCCCTCATATCAACAAAATTTGTGGGAGACAGGTCCTGGTATTTGTATAGTAGTTCGGCCACCTTATCGACTATATCTTCATCCAAATAGTCTCCTATCTTCCTAAACTTAGGCTCTGCTTCAGATCCAATATTTACTTGTCTAGTTTTCAAAGGTTCTAATATATTCAGGTTTTCTATCTCTGGAATGTTAATATTCCATGGGTCTTCTTCTTCTTCTTTAGCTGTCACATTGTAACATTCCAGCGCATGGTGCAACTGTGTACTCCAATCTGGTTGAGCCTATTCTACTAGTTCCTTAGGCATTCAAAATATACCTTCTTTTATCTCCTGGAGAGCTTCATCAATGCATTCAAACCCATCCTCAAAGCTAAAAGTCAATAAGAAACTCTCTCTTAATATATGCAATTTAGTTTTCCCATGGCGAAGTTCTGTTTCTAGTTACCAGTTCATCGAGATCGTATCTAAGGTATGACAGAAAATGTGCACCCATTATGGTTGTGGTTCTGTACCCCAGGCCTTAGTCCATCATGCCAAATGATCGCGAAAATCATCCTTCCCACTTTACTTTTCTGTCATCTGGATATTAGCATATCCAAACCTTAATCTCATCATTCTTTTGTATTCCTTCCATCCAGCAAAGTTCTCCTTGTGTGTACCCCACCAACGGGTAGGCATAGCACGCAGTGCCAACTATAGTGCTTGGAAGTCATGTTCTTCTGGAACATCCCTTTCAAATTCATCTAAAAACAAATCCACATCAATCAAACCATCACAATGTGGAAGCTTCCTTACCTCAGTTGAGACACACAGTAGTGACTTGGTCATCATATTGCAACAAAGCGTAGATACTTCATGCAACCGATTCTGCCAGTGCTCAAGCTCTTCATACAAGTTTGAGGTGTAGGAACTATCCCTATCCCACGCAATTCGTTCATCGACTATAGGATTGATCCAATCTTCATTTCCCACTATGATCTTATATATTTGATCTAAGACATCATCACTTTCCACAAATTCGCAAACAAGTTCAGTATAATGTGCTCCTTCAGCAGGGTCTAGTGGGACTACAACCCTGAGCAACTTCCTTTCAAATGTCATATTCCACTCCTTCAAGTTGATTACTATGTCCATGTCAATAGCCGCGTCAATTCCTAGTAGCACGGGATACAAGTTACTATCATCCACTATTTCAGTGACCTCAAAGTTAGCCAGCGTGATTTCACCCTCAATGTCTACCGTTACACCATATAAGCACCCCTTTAGAATAATATTTTATTGATTTTCCATGCGCAACTGAATAGGAGAACACTGGAGCACATGTCTGATGTAGGAACATGTGACTTTTAGGGAAAAATCTTCAAATATATTCCAAAAATACAAAAAAATCTACAGGCAAGGGAGTGGGGTCCTTTAGCTAGCAATTTTCATGCTTTCCTAGTTTAAGATAAGAGAAAATTAAGAATAAAACATGCTAATTATATCGCTTATGGACAATTTGTAACAAAGATTTATTGATTTAAATCACTCTATGTAAAAGCATGTTGTTGTAAAGGATAATGACTGAGAAGGCTTTATCTATTGATTATAAATACAATGACGGGAGGCTCATAGGGAGAGCGGTGCCTGGAAGTATTATCCTTTGAAGAAACCTTTCTCTCAGTATCTGCACCTGATTCTCTGTTGAATGTTAATTATATGCATGTATTAATTTTAATGTCCTTTTTTGGGCTTGAATATCGATGAATTAGCTTAATTCCCAATTAATAGCTTGGTTGAAGCCTTAGATTGTGTTTTCCCTTCATACTGTTGAGCGGAAGCCTCTCTAATTTCCTTATAGAATTCCACAAACAAAGCCATGTTTACACAGAGGAATTGTGAAATACTTAGTCCGGAATGAGTTTCTAGACCTAAAATATTATTAAGTCTAGTTTACATCTTCATCGGGTTCGAACCCTTTATCGCATCACATAATTTCAAGAGGAGCAGAAAGGGTTGTGGAACTATCGAAGTTCGAAACCCTGATAAGCTCAGACCTTAAACATTATAGAGAAGAGCGGAAAGGGTTGTTGGGTCTACAAGGATGATCGCATCGCAAACCCAGAGCAGAAGGAACTAAGTATAGGTGCATTGGAGGTGGCATTAGCGATTTCTAAGAGCACATGTTATCGCATCAGAGGAAGGAGTGTTTGAAAGCTCGATTATAAACCGTCGATAGTGTTATTTTTAGTTAACGCAAAGTCCTTGGAAACGAGCACCGATAGTGTAATCCCTCTGGAAGTTACACCAAGACTATTTGAGAGACATGACAATGTTAAAGCCTCGACAATGTTTTTGGGTAATTCCTTTGGAATTACTGTTCTGATAGGAACAAAGGCTCTGTTTATTAATTAACAAGGGTTGGGGGTGATTAGAAAAAACCCATGAGGCTGTCAGTTTAACATTAGATGACTGATACATCAATAGAAGGAGAAAGAGAAATTTTGCCTGATATTGAAGAAATTTCGGACAGGTTTGTGAGGCTATCTATATTACCTGCACCCAGGTCACCATTAGTGGTATCAGAGCAACCGTTTGATAATGGATTGAATCTCAGAAGTAGCAAAAGGAAAGTTACTATGGCTTTCAGATTTGGAAGAGGATGAGGACGTGGTGGAAGAGGACGGCCTGTTGCAAACACTGAAGTAATGGAAGCTGTGCAACAGATGCAAACTAGATTGGATGCATTAACGACATGCAGGAACATAGATGATGGAGATGTTAGTGAACCCGAGATTGAAGTTACAGAGGAGGAAGCTATAGTAGTTACTCCTGAGATGAGGTTCTTTCAGTCAGTGTTGATATCAACAGCCAAGCCAAAGACCGAGGTATCAATATATGAAGGAGGACTAAATCCAGAAGAGTTAATAGACTCGATTAATGGCATGGAGAAATTCTCCGATTATGAAGAAACAGAAGATGAGAAGAAAGTGAAGATTGTTGTCACGAAGCTAAAAGATCATGTAGCTCTTTGGTGGCATGGTGTGCAGGCAGAAAGGAAGAGACTTGGCAAGCAACCAATCAAGAATTGGAGCAGGATGGTAGCAAAGCTACGAGGTAAGTTTCTGGCAAGTAATTATCGGCAAACCTTGTTCAGACAGATGCAAAATCTTGGACAAAGAGCTATGATAGTGAAAGAATACACATAGGATTTCTACAAGGTAAGCATAAGATCTGGAGAAGCCCAACATACAGATGAGAAGGTGGCTAGATATGTGAATGGTCTCAGGATGGACATTCAAGATGAGATAAGTCTACTGTCTCCTAAAACAGTAGAGAAAGATTATTAGATAGCACTGAAAGTTGAAGAAAAACTCATGAGGAAGCAGCCTGCCAGAGGGAGAGGTAATTTCAGAGGAAAGGGAAGTCAAAGTGGTAGAGGAAGATCTACAACACCTTAAGATGGAGCTTGTAGCAGCTCAACCCAGCATGCACCCACAAGAGGTGATGCAAGAGGCAGAGGGAGTTTTTGTAGAGGAAGAGGAGGTAGAGGAAAAGGCAGAGAAATAAGATGTTACAAATGTAACAAGCTGGGACACAAAGATTTTGAGTGCCCAGAGAATGCAGAAAAAAATAAAAGGAATGAAATTGTTGCTCCAGTTGAGGGAGAAGCACCAGTGGAAGCAGTAATAGAAGAAGAAAATATACCAAACAGAGGAGAATCTTTGGTAGTTAATAAAGCTTTTCTCAAGCCAACAAAGGAGATAGTTGACCCATCAAAAGGAAAGATTTTCTTCAAGACAGTGTGTAAAGTCCAAGGGAAATGTTGCCAGATGATTATTGATAGTGGTAGCACTGATAATTTGGTGTCTATAGAAGTGGTGAAGAAATTGAAGCTGAAAACAATGAAACATCCAACACCTTACAAGGTGTCATGGTTGCAAAAGGGACATCAACTGTTAGTAAATGAACAGTGTAAAGTGGAATTTCAGGTGGGCAAGTATAAAGATAAAATTGTTTGTGATGTGATGCCAATGGATGTGTGTCACATATTTCTTGTAAGACCTTGGCAATATGACAGAGGAGCCATGCATGATGGAAAAAGAAACACCTACTAGTTTGGAAAGGATGGTGTCAATCATACGTTGCTGCCTCTGCAAGAAGATGTACCAAGAAAGAAGATTGATCCAAAAACTCTGTTACTTGGAGGAAAGGAATACTTGAAGCAAATTGAAGAAAATGAGGTCAATTTTGCTATAATTTGCAAGCCCGAGGTAATAATGACTTCTACTAAAGTTTCTAATTTACCCATTGAAATTCAAGAAATGTTGGAGAAATATTGTGATATTATTGTTGATGATTTTTCTAATGAATTACCACCCATTAGAAGAATCATCCATCATATAGATTTGATTCTTGGAACAAGTCTACTTAACAAAGCAACTTATAGAATGAATCCTACAAAAAATGAAGAGGTTAGGAAGCAGGTGCAAGAATTGATTGACAAAGGGCTGATCAGAGAAAGCTTGAGTCCTTGTGCAGTGCCAACAGTGTTGAGTCCAAAGAAAGATGGAGGCTGGAGAATGTGTACAGATTCAAGAGCCATCAATAAAATCACAATCAGGTATAGATTTCCATTACCTAGAATTGAAGATTTAATGGATTGCTTGAGTGGAGCAAAGTATTTTTCAAAACTAGATCTTAAAAGTGGGTATCATCAGATAAGACTAAGAGAAGGGGATGAGTGGAAAACCGCTTTTAAGACAAATGAGGGACTGTATGAGTGGAGAGTAATGTCTTTTGGGTTGTCAAATTCACCAAGTACATTTATGAGACTAATGAATGAATTTCTTAAAGAGTTCATTGGTAAGTTTGTAATAGTATATCTAGACGATATATTAGTTTACAGTAGGTCTAAGGAGGAGCACATGAGACATCTAAATTATGTCTTACAAAGGCTGCAACAAGAGATATTATTTCTGAATTTGAAGAAGTGTTCATTCATGAAAGAAGAGCTAGTGTACTTGGGTTTTTTTATTTCTACTGAAGGGCTAAAGATGGATCCAAAGAAGATCAAGGCAATTATGGAGTGGCCTTCACCCAAGAGTGTTTTTGAAGTAAGGGTTTTTCATGGTCTTGCTAGTTTTTATAGAAAATTCATCAAGAATTTTAGTAAGATTAATGCACCTATTATTGAGACCATAAATAAGGACAAATAGCCCTTTAGATGGACTACTGAAGTAGAAAAGAATTTTCAGTTGTTAAAGAAAAAATTCACTAAAAATCTTATTTTGGTTCTGCCTGATTTTAACAAACCTTTTCAAGTGAAGTGTGATGCCAGTGGAGAAGCAATTGGAGGTGCTTTAAGCCAAGAAGATAGACCAATAGCTTATTTTAGTAAAAAGCTAAATGATTCCAAAAAGAAGTATTCTTCTTATGATAAGGAGTTCGACGCAGTTGTGCAGTCATTAAAAAAATGGAGGCATTATTTAATGTCAAAAGAATTTATCCTTTATTCAGATAACCATGCACTACAGTTTATAATGTAGCAACCAAAGCTCAGACAGAAACATGCATAATGGGTAGAGTATCTTCAAGGTTCCCATTTTGTTTTGAAGCATATAAGTGGCCAATCAAATAATGTTGCAAATGCCTTAAGTAGGTGAAATGTATTGCTTCAAGAGAGTCAAATCCAAGTGTTGGGTTTTGATTTTCGTAAAGAATTGCATGAGACTGATTCAGATTTTAAAGAGTAAGTTGAGGCTTGTAAAAATCCTGTTTTTATGGATAGGAGTATATGGTTGGATCACTTCTTACAAGATGGACTGTTGTTTAAGGAAAATCATCTGTGCATACCAAATTGTTCTATGAGGGAGAATTTAATCAAAGAAAAACATAATGGAGGACTTGCAGGACATTTTGGCGTGGAGAAGACTTATGACCAGCTAAACAGATTTTATTTCAGGACAAAAATGAAATTTGATGTGGAGAAGTATGTGAAAACTTGCAAAATATGTCAATATGCAAAGGGAAGGAGGCAAAACACAGGTTTGTATATCCCATTACCAATTCTAGATAGGCCTTGGGATATGGGAAGTATGGATTTTGTGTTGGGATTACCAAAGACTCAAAGAGGTAATGATTCAATTTTTGTTGTAGTGGACATATTTTCAAAAATGGCACACTTTATTCCATGTTATAAAACTAGTGATGCTTCTCACATTGCTAATTTGTTTTTTAAGGAGATTGTAAGATTGCATGGGTTGCCCAAAAGTATTGTCTCGGACATGGATTCCAAATTTCTTGGACATTTCTAGAGGACACTATGGAAGAATTTGGGAACTAAATTAGGTTTCAATTCTGCCTATCATCCACAAACTGATGGACAGGCTGAAGTGGTGAAAAGGAGTTTAGGCAATCTTTTAAGGAGCCTTACTATAGAACATCCAAAGCAATGGGATCAAGTGTTAGCACAAGTTGAATATGCATATAATGACTCACCTAACAAGAGTCCAAGACAGATTCCATTCCATATTGTTTATGGAATACATCCAAGAGGAGTAACTGAGTTAAGAAATTTAGGAAAAGAAGAGATGAGAAGTGCAGAGGGTGAAAATTTCTCTTCAGAAATGCAAGCAATACATGAACAAGTGAAATAACAGTTACATGATTGCAACATCAAATACAAAACTATAGTAGACATGAGAAGAAGAGAGGTGAACTTTGAAGTTGGGGATTTGGTTTTAGCACACCTTAGAAAGGAGATGTTTCTAAAGTGGGAGTATAATAAATTGAAGTTCAAAAAAATTGGACCGTGCAAAGTATTGAGAAAATTTTCTGGAAATGCCTATGAGATTGAGTTGCCCCTTGATGTTGGAATATCACCAATTTTTAATGTTGCAGACCTATACAAGTATGAAGGTGAAACTAAAGATGATACAACTCAAGATCAAGAGACCCAAGAGATTGAATAGGTAAAACAGTTACCCACAGAAAAAGAGTTGTAGCCAAAAAGAATTCTGGACAAGAAGGTGTTTAAGAAGACAAGGGGATGAGAGTACTTCTAGTATTTGGTAAAATGGAAGGGACAGCCAACTGCTAAAGCTACTTGGGTTACAGAAGACATGCTACATAAATTGGGTTGTTTTGTAGATGAACTCATGGACAAGAGCCCATGAAGAATTTTGTCCTCAGGAGTCTAATGTAGGAGCATGTGACCTAGAGGGAAAAATCTTCAAACATATTCCAAAAATACAAGAAAATCTATAGGCAAGGGAGTGGGGTCCTTTAGCCAGCAATTTTCATGCTTTCCTAGTTTAAGATAAGAGTAGAATTAAGAATAAAACATGTTATTTATATCGCTTATGGATAAGTTGTAACAAAGCTTTATTGCTTTAAATCACTCTAGGTAAAAGCATGCTTTTGTAAAGGATAATAACCAAGAAGGATTTATCTATTGATTATAAATAAAATGACGGAAGGCTGATAGGGAGAGTGGTGCCCGGAAGTATTATCCTTTGAAGAAACCTCTCTCTGAGTATCTACACATGATTCTCTGTTGAATGTTAATTATATGCGTGTATTAGTTTTAATGTCTTTTTCTGGGCTTGAATATCAATGAATTAGCTTAATTCCCAATTAATAGCTTGGTTGAAGCCTTAAATTTTTTTTTCCCTTCACACTGTCAAGTGCAAGCCCCTTTAATTGCCTTATAGAATTCCACGGCCAAACTCCTATTTACACAGAGGAATTGTGAAATACTTAGTTCGGAATGAGTTTTTGGACCTGAAATATTATTATGTCTAGTTTACATATTCATCGGGTCCAAACCCTTTATCGCATCACATAATTGCAAGAGGAGCAGAAAGGGTTGTGGAAATGCTGAAGTTCGAAACCCCGATAAGCTTAGACCCGAAACATTATAGAGAAGAGCGGAAAGGGTTATCGGGCCTGCAAGGATGATAAAATCACAAACCTGGATTGGAATGAACTAAGTATAGGTGCATTGGAGGCTACAATAGCGATTTTCGAGAGCATGTGTTATCGCATCAGAGGAGGAAGTGTTTGAAAGCCCGATTATAAACCATCAACAGTGTTATTTGCAGTTAACGTAAAGTCTTTGGAAAGAGCATCAATAGTGTAATTCCTTTATAAATTACACCAAGACTATTTGAGAGTTGCGACAATGTTAAAGCATCGACAATGTTTTTGGGTAATTCCTTTGGAATTATAGTTCCGATAAGAACAGAGGCTCTGTTTATCAATTAACAAGGGTTGGGGTGATTAGAAAAAACCCATGAGGCTATCAATTTAACATTAGATGATTGATACGTCAATAGAAGGAGAAAGAGAAATTCTGCCTGATATTGAAGAAATTTCAGACAGGTTTGTGAGGCTATCTATATTGCCTGCACCCAAGCCACTAAGGTTTCCCCATCCTTTCCCACTTCTACTTAGGCAGGACATTGGAATCTGATCCCAAATCTAAGATTACCTAGTCCATTTCATATTCTCCTATTTGTGTGGTTAGCCTCATCTCATGCCTCGTTCTCTTCTTATGCTTACCAATTTTTCTCACTGTGCGCTATTCAGCAAGGGTCTTTTCTATATTTGCACACTTGTCTATTAACTCCCGCATCCCTTATATTGCTTTATTATCATGTGGTAACTTCATACAGGACTTTATAAATGTAGACAATACTAAAGGATCTACCTCTTATGTTGCACTAGTTTCTAGCATCTTCTCCTCGGTTCCTAAGGTGGAGATCCCAATGAAGTTCTTCTTTTCTTCCATGAGGGTCTCTTTAACATGACTAAGGTCAAAGTCTATTTCCTTCTCAGCAAACTTACGTACCCACCCATCGGTCTCAGATTTCTTTCCTTTATCTACACCAATGGTCACACCGCTTCTTGTGACTATATTTATCCTATGATCTTCTTCGTGGGGCTCCGCCCTCATCATTTGGATGTTCTGCATAGGCTGTTGGGGCTGCATCTTTTCCATAAAGATCAGACATTCCTCTATCTCATGGTCAAACTGTTAGTAATACAGGCATGATGGACGCATGTGGTTTGTGCAATCTCGCATGAAGTGTCCTGCTTTGCCACAGTTATAGAAAATTATCTGCCCACATCCTCGGCCAGCTTCACTCCCTCTTCCTCCTCCTTGACCTTGGAATCCTCCGCACGATGTTCCTGCACCCTGCTCTTGAGACTAGTTTTCTACCTGCATTTGATAGGTAGGGGTTATATCCATCATTAGCTCATAACTCCTAGAATGGCGTTCATCATGACCTACAGATTTACAAAAATTGCAAAGCAACTAGTGAGGGGTCTATACAAACTTGTGTAGTAAATGGAAATTATGAGTCGCATGTTGTCATGTAACCTGGTAGATAGCACACCATGGTGCAGCTCCCATGATCGACCCAACATTATTCTCTGGTTTCAGGGGAACAACCCTGCCCATAAGATAGCTCTTATAAACTGGGAAATGGTCCTTATCGTGCCCATGGCTCTTGCACTTCAAGCACTAGAATTCAGCGCACACCTCTAGCTATGCTTCCTTTCCTTTCTTCAAGCTCTGTAACTCCAAGTGTAGGCTTTCCAGCTGTGAGCGAATCTCTTGCACTATAAGTTTTGTATCCTGTATAGACGAGGCATCTAGCATCATCACGATTTCTAAGGATTATTCTTGCGTTGCTATCTTTTGCTATGATAGCGACACTTGTAAGTGTGGCAAGAGCGACGTGATACACCAGTCGTGATGCTGGGAATCTGTAATCACCATATTGGTCTACTTGATCAGGCATTTCAACCTTTGATCGAAATCCTAGGGTGTCTCATCTATATTTTGTCGAATTTTTTTTAACTCAATCATCGATTGCGCCTCTGACTTAGGCTTCCTAAACTCCTTGTTCAGAGCTTGTTGGGTCTTTGCCAATGTTGCATTGCGGTTATCAAAGTAGTACTTGATGTACCATGTCAGTGCTCGATCTTCTAATGCTGTGACCAACTACACCTTCTTGATGTTATCGTCTATAATTTTTTATGCCTTCCATACAGCTCTTGCAAAAAACCACAATTGTTCGAGGTCTTCTCTCCCTACCCCTTTAAAAACTGAAAACTTCATCACGTTCTCCATTTTGAATGGTGGAAGTGGAGGTGGAGGTGGAGGTGGAGTGGATGGATGAGGGTATCCTTGGGATACCCTACTTAATTAACTGAACTACACTTCGTGGTGTCGACAACACCGTCCCTTCTTCCTCACTTGAAGGGGGTTCAATGAGTGGACTGTATTGTGCGCTTGATCCTTCGTTTCTTCTAAATAATCTCCCACTTCACGTAGTGCCAAACATAAAGGTAACTATATAACCCTCTTTTCACATAAAAACATTTTAATCCAAGTCTTTAATTATTTCAAATACTTACCTCGTGGTCCCTTAAAGAGCCTACGTTCCTCTTCGCTATAGCTAATATTTCTATTGATCGCGAAGTAAGTCACAAAACTTCCAAGTGTTCGGTCAATCCAATGATCTATGACCCATGCAATATGGCTTCCTGATGCTTTCAGACATCTCACTAGTTTCAGAGTCCACACTGTAGGGTTGTCAAGCCTCCACGTCCCTTGACTATTAGTCAATTTAGATAACCACTCATGTAGTTCATCAAGGAAGAAACATAAGAATGTGTCGGTCTCGTCTGTGTACAAATATCTCTACAACAACTGTTCTTCAGAAAATTTAGGGTTTTTTTTTCTCTTGAGCTGCAAATGCATATACATTTTGGTCAATCCATTTCTAAATTTATTTCTTTCTAGGAAACCATTTATCACACATCTCTCAAATAGATCCTGGTCCCGACAATGGAACCATTTGTTGGCTTAAAAGGGCCTGACCTAGGTTCAAATTTATTCACTGAAAACAACAAAACCCTAACTGTTGGCCCTTTCGGCAACAACCTGCATATCGCTAGTTATAGTCTCACCCGAAGCAGTGTTGGGGGAAGCTAGAACTGGGTTTCTGCATCCAGAGACCGTGTGATATGTAATCTGAAGTTTTTGTAGCTCAGATTTTCCTCTGTGCATATCGATGTCTTCCTATGGTCCTTTAATGCAACTCTATTCAGATGGCTACCAGACCTTTGCAAATTTCTATGATTAGGCCTTTCAAACCTAAAAGAATAGGACTTAATACTTTCTCTTAGTAAATAATAACCCTAGGTCTGCCTTCGCATAGATCCACCTGCGTCAAATAGTTATCATAACAGATTAAGATACTACCTTCACAGAAACAAATCATCACTTAGTTCATGCATGGATATTAAAGGTTTAAGGAATTCGCGTAGAGAATACTCTTTACTTCCTAGAAAATAGATCATTAAGAAACATTTCATAACCTTAACGTAATTAAGAACAAGACACAAATGTAAGAGATTTTGTCCAAAATCAGTCTTTATTAGATTCATCATTCAAATTACAGACTCTTCCACCATGCACACCCAGTTGTAGGGGCCCGTGCACTCAACTGCGGACTTTCCAAGGTCTCCACGCACTTAGCTGAAGGAGCCTTCCCCTTTCGCCTAAGTACAAGAAACAGAGCTTTCCTGCCTTAGCACTTTCCCTTATACTTGTTCTTCTCTCAAAAGATATTTATTTATACTTGCTATGACTCAAATATTTATAGCCTTTCTAATACAATACCATGGCCCACGGCCTATGAGTGAGTCTCAAAACCAACCTATCACTTACCCATACAAGGGACTAAAGCCCCTTTGACTCCTACTTAGCTGTGTGCTCCGCTTCCACATTTTGTGGAGACTTTACACTCTTTACAAAGTTCTATTCAAAAATTGATTAAACTATCCCAAAATTGACCCGGACCCTATCCCAACAAAGAAGCTAGTAGTTAAAGAAATAGATTACCAGTTAATTTCTGGATCATTGTACAAATTAGGAGAAGATGGAATTTTGTGCAAATATGTAATGGATCATGAGCAACCTAAGATCTTTACAGAGGTACATGAAAGAGTTACAAGAGGACACTACACAAGTTGACCTATGGCACAAAAGATCCTACACATGAGACTATGGTGGCCCACAATACATGTCGATGCTAAGGAGTTATGTAGAACTTGTGACATATGTTAGAGAGTGGGGAAATCATCCCAAAAAAATTAAATTCCCCTAAATTATCAGCTCACATTGTAGTCGTTCAATAAGTGAGCCATTGACTTTGTTGGACTGATCGATCACCAATGAGAAGGACCAATGCGCTATATATAAATACCACTACAGGATATTTAACCAAGAGGGTTGAGGTTGCACTGGAAAAGAATTGTAGTTCTTAGATAGCTACGTGGTTCTTGTTTGAAAATGTGGTAACCAGATTTGGATGCCCAAGAATCTTGATGAATGATCAAGGTATGAATTTCCTGAACAAGACTATTGTGGCACTGATGGAGGAATTTTAAATCTACCACTAGAAAATTACTCTATATCACCCACAATCTAATGGAACCATGGAGACATTCAACAAAATATTGGAGACCTGAAATACCAAAGTGTGTAATTTATAGCACAATCATTGGGACTTGAGGATTCCTCATGTCTTGTGGTCTTACAAGACTACGTACGAGAAGTTGAGTAGAAAAACACCTTTTTGGTTGGTGTATGGAATCAAAGTTGTCATGACAATGGAATTTTTAGTACCAAGTATGTGAAATCTCCATAGCCACACAGTTGATAGAAGCTAGCACAATGGAGAAAATTTTACATGACTTACTAAAGTTAGAAGAAGATCGAGCGTTAGCCAACTTCCATCACGAGGTACAAAAGGCCTAGGATAAAGCATGACATGACTAAATAATTAAGCCAAAGACATTCCAAATTGAGGACTTGGTACTATTGTATGACAGTAGGTATCTCAAGCATCTAATTAAGTTCCATATGCATTGGATGGGACCATATGTCATTCAACATATAACGGAAGTAGGTGTGGTACAATTAAAGAACTTGGTTGGCACCTCGCATGAGGGATATGTTAATGAGAGCAAGATGAAGCTATATAGGGACAACCAAGCTCTTAAAAACTCTATGTGGATGAGTTATAGGAGTAATTTATGGGTTTTACATAAATAAGGTAGACTGGTGATGAGTGGTAGGAAGTTTAGAGTGATAGTGATTAAAGATAAGAGTTGTTAGTTCCTTCATATTTATGAAATAGTAGGACATTGTGCATTGAAGAAGGTTACTATGTCATATTGGACAACGCGCAATGTTGGGGGCCTCCCTACTAGAAGTCCATGATTGACAGTGACAAGATCGAGGAAGGCAGTGATAGTGAGACTAGGTAAGGGGCGCAACGACTATGGTACACTGGAATCAGGGTCACATCAGTACAACTACATGAACATAGGTTTGAAGGAAACAGGTCATTGGGAACCTATCTCATACAAAATTCAGTGAAAATTTGGCAAAGATAAGTAAGGCAGATAAATTGTAATCATTTGAAAGAGCAGGTTCTTGGTAAGGAAATTGTCATCAATGGTTCGTAATCATGTTTGGAAAAGGTGTTAGTCCTCTCCACCTATGGTGAAAGGACACTAGTTGGGATGGTGAATCACCTCAGATCATGGTATCATAATAAGGTGATGACTTAGAAGCGTGGAAGGTGAATATGCGAGTACGAGTTCTAAAAATAAATGCATGCGATGAAGTTGTGATAGTTGGCTAGTAAAAGGGAATAAATGGAGCAGAGCAAGTGGAATAGAAGTTGTAAATTAAAAGAACTTGAATTAGAGGCAAGCCAAGTGAAAAGGATTGAGAAATTTGGTGAGGAAGTGATAGGTATAGAGACATGGGAAGAGATATTCAAGCATCATAAAAGTAGAATATGTGCACAAAGAACCCTTTTTTCCTACCAAAGAGTAAGGTTGAGCGAGCATTAAAAAGAAAGGCATCTTCAAAGAAATAAAAATAAAAAAAATGTGGGAGGACACTAGTCTAGAGCCAAGTCCAGAGATGGTTGAGACAACGATAACCACTAGCTACAGGGAAGAGCCAAGGTACGTACCACCATTCAAAGAATCCCAAGCATCGACGTCAGTCCCTAGAGGACTCAAGTATATTGTAGAAATACCTCCATTCCCACCTCAAGTACACAAAGAGGGGAAAATTCCAAGTGTTCTAGAGTATATTAAATAATCATATCACTATATTTCTAACCGCTCTCATCTCTCCAACCTCCAAGACTAGTTGCAATTAGTACTGAATCAAATAAGGTGCCAAAACTGGAACTACAAAAATAAGTCAGTGGCTTAGAGCCAAGCGACATTTTTAACTCATTACACATCCCAGATTTTTTACGTGGGAATGAACTGAGCGCACTCATGAAGTGTTTGCTAGCTTCTGTTCATGCGGGATGTATGTGGCTTGATAGACATATGTCACTGACCATAGACCTAATTCATAGGATTACAGGCATCTTGACCGAAGGGGAAGAACCGAGGTCCATAATTAAAGACAAGAATCTTAGCAATGAAGTAAATAAAACTTATAAAATAGAAAGGGGATGTTGGGGGTATTTGATTTCATTGGTAAATGATCAAGAAACTATATTTTTTGCACAATAGATAGCCTATAAGTTACTATATAAATGTTAGATGAACGAGGTCCCAGATAGGGTTATCATGGTGGAAAACCATTGTGTCAATGGATAAAGGATGGATTAGGTGCCTTTTCTATTGAAGGAGTTCCAGTAGGACTGCTTGGAAACTTAGGAGTAGAATGCAAAGTTCCATTACACGTGGATTTTAATTCTGATTGCACTAGTCAACTGGGAAAAACCAAAAATTTTCTAGCTAGTGACCAAACCTGCTCAGCCTATTGTAGTAGCAGATTTTCAGAGTCTATGGGCCTAAGAGGAATCAAAATGGAATAAGTTCAACATCATAATGTTTGATCTTTATTGGGACATGTTGCACAAATTTATTCAGGAAACACCTCAACTGTCTAAAGAAAGTGTAACAAAGTTTAAGGGTGTGGCAGGGTTTAATTCTGATACATGTTGGGTGTGGAGCATGATTGTTCAAAGGTCTTTGTTTCATCTGGATGTATACCCCAAGAAGTTTGTACACCCCTCCACGCGAGGGGGGTGCCGGGGGGTCGATCCCCCCCGGCTGGGGGTCCAGGGGCCAGCAGTCCCCCAGCAGCGGTTTCGGGCATAGCGCCCCCTAAGCTAAAAACAGATGTAAAATTGCCTTGTAAAAGTATAGTAATTTCTAGTCAATCTGGGCCGTTCATTAGGCAGATGATCTGATGGTAGAACTTATGTTTAGTTTAGGGTTTCTTTCCCTAGAAGGCAACCCCTCTCTTTGCATGAGGGCATTGTATTTGAGGTTGTGTAATAGATGTGTATTCCCTGAGCGAGAAACAAAGAGGTGAGACTGTGAGAGAAAACAGAGGATATTACAGTGGATCTGTTGTAGGTTGTGTCTTTTCATTTTGCTGGATAATAGAAAGGAATGACTGGTTGTTCGAGGTGGACGTAGCCCAAACTGGGGGAACCACATATATCTATGTCTCTCTGGTTTTATGCATTTTCTGTGTTTATATTTCTACAATATTCTAAGTGCTCCATTGCTCTGAAATATATAATTTTCTAACAACTGGTACCAGAGCCGAAGTTCTATTTGGCTGATAAACTCGCAGGAAAGAAGGGTTCCTCATTCGAGTGGGAGCAATGGCGGAAGATGGTAAGTTTAGGGTCAATAAATTTAACGACCAAAACTTCTTGTTGTGGAAGATGCAGATGGAAGATTATCTGTATCAGAAGATCTGTACATACCATTGGGTGGAAAAACAAAGATGCCGATGGGTATGACAGATGAAGAATGGAACCTTCTCGATAGAAAAGCACTTGGAAGAGTACAGTTGTGCCTCACAGCGTCAGTCGCCTTCAACATTTCGAAGGAAACAATGACAAAGGGTTTAATTAAGGCATTGGAGAAACTATATGAAAAACCCTCGGCCTCAAACAAGTATTTCTTATGAAACGGTTATTTAATATGAAGATGTCAGAAGGTGGATCTGTCATAGACCATTTAAATGATTTTAATACTGTTACAAGTCAGTTATGTTCTGTAGGGGTAAATTTTGATGATGAAGTTAGAGCTCTGTTATTCTTATGCTCATTGCCAGAAAGTTGGAATGGTTTAGTAATGGCCATTAGTAACTCTGTTTCTGGATCTAGTACTTTAAAGTTTGATGATATTGTCAATGCTATCCTTAGCGAGGAAATGTGACGGAAAAGCTCTGGTGAGGCATCGGGTAATGCTTTAAGTGCAGAGTCTAGGGGAAGAAAAATGGAAAGAGGAAAGAACTTAGGATATCGCAGTAAATCAAGGAAAGGTAGATCCAAGTCCTGATCAGGGATAGTGTGCTTGAAATGCAAAAAGAAAGGACACCTCAAGAAAGACTATAGATCTCGGAAAGGAAAAGAAGGAGATGCACAGCAAGAAAACAATGATGAAGAAAATGCGACAGGTGAGGTGTTACAAGATGCTTTGATTCTTTCTTTTGAAAATATTGTTGATTCTTGGGTGGTAGATTCAAGGGCCTCATTCCATTCCACACCTGATAAGAAATACTTTGATGACTATGTTCAAGGAGATTTTGGACAAGTTCGTTTGGGTGATGATAAACCTTGTAAAATTGTTGGAATGGGTAAGGTTCTTATAAAACAATAGAATGGAAACCAATGGCTACTAAAGGAGGTAAGGCATGTTCTAGATATGAAGAAAAATCTAATTTCAACAGGGTAGTTAGGCGATGAAGGTTGTGTGACAACTTTCACAGATAAAGCTTGGAAGGTCACCAAAGGAGCCCTGGTAATAGCAAAAGGCGAAAAGGTTGGTACATTGTATTTATGCAATGGTATTTCTAACTCTGTTAATGCTTTAACCTCCAAAGGAGCATATGCAACATTATGGCATCATAGGCTCGGACACATGAGTGAAAAGGGGATGAATATTCTTCACTCAAGGAATTTGTTGTTGGGTTTGAAGAATGTTGATTTGGAATTCTATGAGAATTGCATTTATGGAAAACATAAGAGAGTCAAATTTCTCAGAGTTGGGAAAGAAAAGAAGAGCTAAAAATTAGAGCTTGTGCATATAGATGTATGGCGACCTACTCAGGTATCATCTCTCAATGGCTCTCGTTATTACGTTACTTTTATTGATAATGCAACTAGAAAAACTTGGATTTATTGTATTAAGAATAAATCTGATGTATTTGATACTTTCAATAAATGGAAAGATTTGGTTGAGATTGAGATAGGAAAGAAATTGAAGTGTCTCAGATCAGACAATGGAGGTGAATATTGCAACAAAGAGTTTGATAGGTACTGTTCAGAGCATGGAATTCGCAGAGAGAAGACAGTTCCAAGAACACCACAAGAAAATGTGTCAGAAAGGATGAAGAGAACGATCATGGAGCATGCAAGGTGCATGAGATTGCATGCAGGATTGCCTTTACAATTTTGGGTAGATGCTGTAGATACTGCTATTTATCTAATAAACAGAGGGCCTTCAAGTTCTTTGGATGTGTTAGCCTCCTACTGCAGTAGGTTACTTATTTTTCATGATTGACATTTTTACAGGCCAAATATGTCATACTTTTCATGTTGCAATGCTCCATATTTGCTAAACAGTCACCAAGGAATGAGTGCTACTCAAAGTTCATATACTGCATTCCAATTTTGAAGAGTCATTCCAGTTTTGTAGAATTTTCAGCTAAAGGGAGGTCCAAACAGCTTAATCTTGGTCTCCGTAGGTTTCAATTCCCTGTTTTAGAATATAGAGAATGAAAATCTGTCCAAACAGCTTAATCTTGGCAGATTCTTAGATAGGTAGAGAATCAAAGGAGCCCAACTGCTTAATCTGGGCCCTTGGAAGAAATAAGGGTAGTTTGTAGATAGGAAGACATAAAAAGAAAAGATTGAAATGCTGGGTCTGCAAGTCTAAGTGCACCCAAACCAAAAGAAGAAAAAATGTTAGGTAAGTAGGCTGGGTAAGTAGTTTTTGAGGTTGCAGAATCTTGATTTCTGATCAATTCTATGTTTTTAAAGTATCATCTCTACTCAGGT
>APFE030647051.1:35544-60214 GCA_000404065.3 Pinus taeda
TGTAAAGACAACCTTTCTCCATGGGGATTTGGAGGAATAGATATATATGCAGCAGCCACAAGGATATGAAGTGAAAGGGAAGGAGAAACTAGTGTGTAGGTTGAAGAAGAGCTTATATGGATTAAAACAGGCTCCAAGGTAGTGGTATCTAAAATTTGACAAGTTTATGTCTGAACAAGGTTATACTAGATGTCACTTTGATCATTGTGTTTCTCTGAAAAAGCAAAATGATGGTAGCTATATTATATTGTTATTGTATGTAGATGACATGCTTGTTGAGGGGTCTAACATGCAGGAAATAAATGTGCTCAAAAGAAAATTGGCAAATTCATTTGCAATGAAGGATTTGGGAGCTGTAAAACAAATCCTTGGTATGAGAATAACTAGAGACAGGAAAAATCGCAAATTAACATTGTCTCAGAATGAGTACATACAAAAGGTGTTGAAAAGATTTAATATGCACAATTAAAAACCAATTAGTACACCTTTTGCTAGCCATTTCAAACTTAGTAAGGAAATGTGCCCAAAGACCCAAGAAGACATGGATTATATGTCTAAAGTTCCATATGCATTAGCGTTTGGAAGCTTAATGTATTGAATGGTCTTCACAAGGCCTGATATTGCACATGCAGTGGGAGTTGTAAGCAGGTAATGAACAATCTAGGAAATGAAAATTGGATGGCAGTGAAATGGATTCTCAGATATTTGAAGGGTACCACAAATCAAGCATTATTTTTTGGTGGTTCAAACATTTCTCTACAAGGATATGTTGATGCAGATATCGCAGGTGAAAAAGATAATAGGAGGAGCACTATAGGATATGTATTTACTGTAGGTGGAACAACTGTCAGTTGGGTTTCAAAAATCCAAAGTGTTGTTGTACTTTCAACAACAAAAGGAGAGTATGTTGCTACTACAGAGGCTAGTAAAGAAATGATTTGGTTACAAAGGTTTATGGGTAAATTGGGTAAGAAGCATGATATGGGCACGTTACACAGTGATTGCCAAAGTGCCATTCATCTTGCAAAGAACACAACATTTCATTCCAGGACTAAACACATACAACGCAAGTACCATTTCATACGATCAGTGTTGGAAGATGGAGAGTTGAAGTTGCATAAGATACACACTAGCTAGAATCTGGCAGATATGCTAAGAAAAGTTGTAACCAGGGAGAAACTGAGAATATGCTCAGTTTCAATTGGTCTTCAAGGATGAAGATGAAGATGAGAAACAACCAGGTCCAAAGAGGATTCATTATCCAGCAAATGAAGCAGCGATGGAGTTGCTACAATCATTCGCCAAGTGGGAGATTGTTGGGCGTGGAGCATGATTGTTCATAGGTCTTTGTTTCATTCGGATGTATACCCCAAGAAATTTGTACACCCCACCACGCGGGGGGGTGCGGGGGGGGACTTGTCCCCGGGGGGTTTTGGGGGGGGGGGGGCATCCCCCCAGCTGGGGGGTCGGGAGCCAGCGGTACCCCGGCGGTGGTTTTTCGGGGGAGTGCCCCTGAGCTAACAATAGATTAAAATTGGCCTTGTAAAAGATATAGTAATTTCTAGTAATCTGGGTTTCATTTAGGGGATGACTGATGGTAGAACTTATGTGTAGCTTAGGGTTGTTTTCCTAGAAGGGCAACCCCGTCTCTTTGTATAGGGGCATTGTATTCTGGAGGTGTGTAATGAGATGTGTATTTCTGACGAGAAACAGAAGGGTAGATTGTGAGAGAAAACAGAGGATATTACAGCGATTATACTATAGGTTGTGTCTCTTCATTTTGCTAGATAATAGAAAGGAAGGACTAGTTGTTCGGGGTGGACGTAGCCCAAACTGGGTGAACCACATATATCTATGTCTCTCTGGTTTTATGTGTTTTCTGTGTTTATGTTTATGCAATATTCTATGTGTTCCATTGCTCTGTAATATATAATTTTCTAACAATACACACTTCATTTGGATCTTCCTACATAAGGACCCGAATCATTGCTAGATAACGACAAGTTACAACTTGATAATGAAACAAGTACAAGACATAGTTGACTATGATAGGATGCCTGAAGAGTACCAATGGACGACATGTTAGATGTCAAAAACACTTCAAGCAATGAATATTCTAAGGGAACCCCTTTGTGCCAGGAGAAATAGGAGACAAAATCCTTGATCATTCCAAAGCAGGAGCCATAATAAGGTCCATCAATTTCTAGGGAAAAGGCATCACCGGGGAAGAAAAGATTTCTAAGGAGCAGCATAAGAAGTGCATCAACAACGCAAGCTAGGAAGAATATGACAGATACCCACACATCTATGATCCAAACAATGTTAACAAAGGACAACTTTAAAAGGATTGATGATCATATGGAGGAGGTGGTGATGACCAAACTAGATAAGCTACATTAGACGATGAACAATTCAAGTTCCAATCTAACCCCCCAAGTAGTTTTGATAGATTTCGGAGGACAACCAACTCTGACATTTCAGTTTCAACACTGGTCTCACTCATATGCACCTGATGCATCTTCATCCCAATAGCCCAGAAGAATATTTTGTTTCCCAAATATAGTTGTGGAAGTGTGGGAAGGGGTTGCACAACAAAGCATTAATGCCTCAGCTCAAATCAATTTAATACTATCATAGTTGGGCATGGAAGAATTGATGCAGCTGTAGCGCAAGACAATCTGTGAACTATAGGACAGACTAGGAGTGACCTAGACAAAATTGGAACAAAAGTAAAACATTAAGGAGTGACTACGTTGAGAGTAGGAAAAGTTGGTCAACGGAGTAGAGTGGAACACTTCCTTAGAATAAGTGTATGAAGAGCTTGTAGAAGGATGAGTTGATGAATCGGTTCTATCCATGGAAGTAGTGGTGAAGGTCAAGGAAGCCATATGAGGCCTGAAAATGCAAGTGACAGAAGCCAAAGCCTATCAACAACCACAAACACCATCAGAGGAATGAAACACAAAGAATTGGCTCAACAAATGAAAGAGAAAATGGTTGAGTATGAGAAGAGGTGTTAGGTTATCATCAAGCAAGATGATTAGTTATTGAATACCATATCAACAGTTCTATCTATGGCATGGGTCACCTAGAAAATATTGAAGGTTGACTAATAGGTTCATCAAATCGATTAGGGCATGGGTACAATGAGTTTTTTAGATAAGAAGAAGGCAATGTATGAAAATTCACATCTCAAGGAGCTAATTGACAAACTCAGAGAAGAAAAAAATCCATGGACTGATCTTCAAGATCAAGTCTTTATAGTGACCGATGGAGGTAGTCAATTGTTAAAGAATGTACATAGCGCAAGCAACAAGGATGTTGGTGTTATCACCCATGATCCGACCGCCAAAACAGAGCACGAGGACATCAGTAAGAGGGATGATCTGAAAGTCAAGATCGAAGTGTGAGAAGACGCATTAAGAGATTTATAGAAGGTTGTAGATGAAAATCTCACCTCGAAGGAGGGTTGAGTGGCTCATAATGAGCCACTATTTTGTATTGGGGGCTTGTTGGACCAGCATTTTTTTTTGTTAAATTTTGTTAAGTATTAGAACATGCAGGAGGATTGTGGAGTGCAAAAGGTAAAAATAGTGCACAGTAGGGGACTGTTGCAGGAGGAGAGGCATAGTGCAAGGAGAAGCCACATACAAAGGAGATGGTGGCGGATGGGGAGAAAAGACGTGTGTGAGGAAGCATAAGTGGTTAGGATTTTACAATAGTGGTGAAGTAGGTAAGGGATGTCATGACAGGGAAGGAGTCACAAATAATTTGAAGGGAAAGGGAGGATTACAGAGTGGAACAACTACGAGGGAGATAGTTCAAAAGGCAGTTAGCATGCATGGGCCAACTCAAAGGAGGGATCACGAAATATCTTAACAAACTTGAGGATAACTGGAACGATAGAGGAGAGAGTTGAGAAGGTTTGGAGAGCTTCCAAGAAAAATTTAAAAGGGAATGTTCAAGACAGATCACGGGTTAGAATGAGAATTCGAGGATCTTTCTTAGTGAAGGATAGACTAAGTCATAAGCTGTTAAAGAAGAATACTGTTACTCTACTTGTAACGTGTGTATCTCTATTTGTATATCTGTAGTTATAAGCATAAATGGTTGAGTCCATTGTTGTGATGCAACCTTGATGTAAATTTCATATATATATATATATATATGAGTGGTTCTGCACTATAGAATTTTTCCCTATTTTAGACATCATGCAAATCTTGGTGGCTCGTGACCTGGTTGTGTAAGTGTTGCACTATAATGCATAGAGCCTTTTTCTTATATAATAATATAATATGATGGATGATTGGGTTACTCCTCATGATCTAAGTTAAGGTTTGAATGTATGTTTTTGTTTATGGCATATTAGGATATTATGAATTTAATGCTCTGTTGTAGCCCTAAATATTCATGGATATTTTGAATGGTTTGGTTATTTATAAACTTGGTAATGCCTTTAGATATTATGGTGTCCTTGTAAATAATAGGGTCTATATTTTTAGTGTCCTGTCTAATGGTTGAAGGTGTAAGTCATTTAACACTATGTTTGTTGTCATTTCTAACCTGTGCACTGACCGGTGAGTTGAGGGGCTCAAGATCTCTACGCAGTGCATAGTTCTAGGAGAATGGTGAAGTGTCCGTCTGGTGGAAATCTAGTGTCGTAAGTCATAGAAATTCGTATCATACCGTAAAAAGTTGGTTCCAACATTAACCCATTAGCATCTCAAGTGAGACTTCACCCACCTTATGGGTGTTTCCAAATGGACCAATGTTGAGCAGGTTTTTTTTTGCCACTGAATAGAAAATCCTGGGTCTATCAAAATCTCATATGCCAACAAGATCTATATTACTTAGGTTCGACCTCTTATTTCTAGTCCCCTACAATTCCTTTCAATATTGGCATCGTTTTTTTGTTTTCTCTATTTTCTCTAGTTTTCTATTACACATTATGGATTTCTAGCCCCCTCCTCAGCCCTAGGTTCTTGGGGGATATTCTCTCACCTGATTCCTTGTGAGACAACCTCACCTTCCTTGCCAACTATCATAATTTCTCATATATTATTATGTCATGCTTCTTGACCCTACACCTTTTTTTCCTAAGTTTCTCCATCTTGTGTCATCGCATTCATGTTTTTTGTAATCGACATTTCAAACCAACTTCTGTGGTTCATCATCGGGATTTCATGAGTGAATAAGTCAGAGATTAATGGGGTAATAAATAGAAGATAGGGTTGGGATGGGAAAGCATGGAGCCAATAGGTTTGATAATGTTATGAAACAGATTCAGTTTAATTATTTGATTTTATTATTAAATTTTTATTTTTATTAATGATTTTTAGACTTTTTTGATAATTGTATTTTTAGTTTCTGATTAAATTATTAAACTTGAAATTAAATGTTATGACCTCATGTTATTAATGATGGTCAACTAACCAATTGTTGTCTTCATAACTAATTAGTTTTTGTTGATTACATGATTGTTAATGTTTAATTTTTAATATTGACATTAATATTTAATGTTGCAAGATTACAACTTCTTTTTTCTTTTTTCTAATTGAAACATGATTGAATCCTATATGTATTATTAATCGAATTTTCTTTTTATTAATTTGGAGATAATAATTAGAACTTAATGTTGTTAATGATACTTAACTTATATTAATTTAATATGCTCCTATTTTATGGACATATATAATTTCCATAATTGGTAATTATTAAATTTTTTTGTTAGTGATGTTTCTATTACAATTTAAAAGAATTTATTTTTGATATAAATTATTTAAAGATTGGAGTAAAATTCTTGATTTTTTTTTGCTTATTCAAATATTATTTTAATAATTATTGTTAGTGATGTATATTATAATTGAAAATAATTTTATTTTGATATAAATTATTTAAATATTGAAAGAGTAAAATTAATGCATTCTCATCATGTTGTTTATTCAAATATTAATTTAATATTTTTTGTTGGTGATGTTGCTATTACAATTAAAAGAATTTAATTTTGATATAAATTATTAAATATTGAAAGAGTGCATTCTTGATTGTGTTGTTTATTTAAATATTATTTTAATAATTTTTGGGATTGGTGAACTTTAAGGAGGACCTAGAGATAATGGGGTAGGGAGCATCTAGGAGGATCCCTAGATTTTTCTCCCTCCTCTATCATGTTTTTTCATCATCTGGTTGGCCCATCAAGACGAGGTTATAAGGCAAGCGTTGTTCCCTCTTTTATTCTCATGTTTCCAATTCCCCCACCTTGCACGGTACATGTGCTTAAGCCTCTGCGTGAACCACTATGGAGTGACATAGAAGAATAGCTCCTGAAATCGTCCAAAGGAATATTTCAAACATTGAAGATCAAGTTAGGCATGCTTGCAAACTCGTTCCTAGCTCTTATGTGGATAGGGAGACCAAATAGTCTATCCCCAATGTTGGTAATTATACCAAGGCCCGAGAATCTGCTTACATATAGATGATTAACTTGTATTGGCATGTTAAAATACTCATTGGGAGGGTTCTCACTGATAAGGAAGGAACTTAATAGGAGCTTATCACAAACATGACTGAACTCTTGGAGAAGATGGACAGAGTAAATTGCAAATTTAATCTGTTGATCAAGAGAGTTACTGGAACTAACAAGTCATTGTTAGACACTAGTGGTGATCCTCAACCACCTGATTAGAGACACATCCTGGTAGCATGAGAATATTCAGGGCTGAGGATTTGGTTAATATTTTTTTGTTTAATATGAAAATGGGAAAAAAAATCATGTTTTGAGGGTTCTAAACTTTAAACATGATAAATGATATAATGTAGATAAATCTTTATATAGATGACCTTCTAGATATCTTGGAAATTTGTGAATATTGGGAGTTATACCATTATAAGGGTCATGATACAACTTGTTAAAGTAGTTGGATGATTTTCTAATACTATGAGAGATTTATAAATCTATATTTAAGGGAGGCGTAATCTAGGCCTTGGAAATTCAACTTCAGATTTGGAACTTGTTGATAGTGTTGGACCCACCAACATGTCAAGGGATCTGCTCGGTAAGATGTCCCAACTAGACCTCAGACCGCTTGGAGTAGGAGTCCTAGTAGTGGGTAGTATGGTATCGCCTTGATTGCAATTGTACGTAGAGGTAAGTAAGATGTCCTTGTTGGAAGGAAGGATGTGACCTTGCAGCAAGTCAAGGAAGGTAAATGAAAGGGTATAACAGATGGAAGGGGAGGAGAGTGCGCCCCTTAGAAGCTTGTAATAGTATGTAGCTTGAAAGGGAGCACACGAGGTGAAAGACATCATGAGATGGAATGCGGGATATCCGACAATCAAAAGTGATGAGTTAAACCAAAAACACACTTTAATGTGATTCATACAAACACATATAGAATAGTCCATACATATATGCGTAAATTACAACTACATACATCATTAGAGTAACCAAGATAACCAAACTACAATAACAATATATGCATGAAACGTGTTGGCTCTATTATATTAAAGGAGTGAAATATCCAGTCATATATACAACCATAACAGCCACTAGCCCCAATAGTGGAACGTTATAGTCACTATCGCCTGCTCCTCCCTAGAGATGTACTCACTCTACACTCTACAAAAGCCAAGGCTCGTTACAATAGACTCCAAGCTTTCTCTAAGTTATACTTATCAAAAGCTTAGCTCCAAAAACCCTGTACAATGAGTTATGAGGTTCTATATATAGCAAGGGGTGGGGTGACCCTTGACATTCCCCTTTGTGACTCTTCAACAACCCTCATGAATCTTCAACTTACACATGACTATTTACATTCTACTATTGACACTTGGTATTTCACTTCACAAAATGTTTACAATGCAATCTGCACATGTATCCATGTGAGACAAAATGGGCTTGAGGAAGCCATACAAGACAATGCTGAGACTCGGTCAACGATGGGAAGAATAACTCGTCGAAATCCTCCTAGGGATCGATGGTGACGAACTAAAGCCAAGATTGGTAGTATGTTATGGTGTCTGTGTACTCCATGGTGACATCTTTTTGAAAGTGTAATATTACCTCTGTTACATCTGGTTACACTGATTTGGAACCTCCCTCCAACTTTTCATATAACATGCGCATCATGGTCCTGAGTGCAGCTGAACCAACAACATATTGGTACATAGTATCTGCACCCATCTGCAAATTTGTGCTGGTTGCTATGTGCATCAACTGTTCGAAGTACATGTCCAGCTCCAGTCAGACATGGTTTTTTTCACCTCGATGAGTGTGCCAATGGATGGGATTGAATGCATGCACATAACGACATGCACGCTCCTAAACACTCGTGCATGTGAAGCTTGTAAGATGGTGATGAGATGTGGGAGTTCCTCATAGTTCCAGATCTAACTCTAGATGCATGCCTTCAACTCTTTGGCTTCATCATCTTTGCAAGTACAACTAGGCTCCATTGTACCTCATTATGCATATTATCTGCATGTGATCAGAAGCGATGCGTATGTCTGTTAAGATGTGTGCTATCCTAGCACAATGCTACTGCCAAAAATTAAGATGGAAAAGTGACTTATGCACGGTGACGAACCTAAAGTACAGCTTCCACATGATTGTCTCGAGAGACGATACTTCATCAAGTATCGGTTTCTTCAACTCTGCTCTGGTGGATGTTGTAGCTTTCTCTTCTCCCTGCTTGGCCAGTTGCAACTCCTTAGCCATGCACTCATTCTCAGTTGTTAAGAATCTCACACTTGAGCTGGTGGCTTCGACATATTCCTCTGTAGCATCGACTAATGCAGTTGGATGTTTGCGCACATTGGGCACAATCGCTCATTCCCGAAAATGTGCAGGAAATACATGGACATTTAGAGTGGGAACTCTAAATGACTACACAACTCTGTGTTATGACCTGTCAAAGGATATGTTGTACACATGTGTGTCTGAATTTTCCTTGAGGATTTCAGTGTCTCCTTAATCACTCGAGACTTGCACTACTCCCAAATCTAGTGACGTCGATGGAGTGACCTCCTAGTCTTTGGGCATGAGGTCCCTATCCTGATCTTGCTCTGGCTGAACCAAATATGTGTCCATCTGTCCCAACACATGTTCAATCTCCTGAGCAAATTCCTTCTCCCGCAATTGCTCACTCTATTTGTTATCTGCCAGGTGTGATGAGTCAATAACTTGTATTGGCGCAGTTTCATCAATGTGTGCATGTTGCGTCTCTTGCTATTCCTATTCTTGATGTGCTTCCTTCTCCCTTCTGTGCAACTCTTGTTGTTCCCTTAGTTGTTGCTTTACCTCCTGTAACTTCTTCTCTGCCTCCTCCAGTTTCTGCTTCTCCCTTTGCCTTTGTGCAATTTTTCTATTGTGTTATCTGTTCTTTTCCTCAATCTCCAAAACTGCTCTTAGTATAAGTGGATCTTCTTTGAACTTGCAGCTTTGCTCCACCTCTCCATTGTCAGTAATCTTTCTCTTTCCTTTTTCACGCACAACTTTGCTACCCTCCGCTGCTACTGATGTTGCTGCTCTCTAGTATGTTGCTACCTTGTGCAATGCTAACCACTCTACAACCACTCTGACTAGTTCATTGAGCCCTGAGGAGTTATAGCAGTATCTCCACGGGTCTTCCTCAGGGCAATGACATGCCCCGTGGATCCATGGATGATGCACTCTCACACAGTGGTCCTCCATTAAGCAATGCAGGTCATGTGGATTGAAACTTCTGGTGCTGAAGGTGAACCTCTTGAATTCCTCCGTCTCGACGTCAGCATGATTGAGATTCTGGATCTCATACAACCCAATTCATAAAGGAAGAGTGGGCCAAGTTTCCTTCTTCTTCCTATGCAATCTCGCTCAAAACCATGTCGATATGTGGTATGAAACCTCTTGCATGACCAACTTGTCCATGGAAAAATTTGGTAACACATGTGGAGCCTTCTCCGCACTGTACATCTAGATGAAGGTGCCAAGGGGTGAGACACACCAATCTACTACGTTAACCAATGCCTCCACCACTGCCTTTGATATGCAAGGTGGATCCTACTCAAAGATCATCCTATACATCCAGGTGACGAAGTTGTCTGATATCTATAGTATAACTCCATGGAAACTGCACTCAGAGAACAACCTACAATAGGTGTGCACAGATGTTTCTGAAGGTGTCCATGCCCAACCCAAGCCAGGGAACTGCTAACAGGCACAAATTTCATCAAGAATGTAGGCAGACATGAAGAACTTTTCTTTCTGTGGATTTTAGGCATCTGTTACTTTTCCATTCAGCTGGAGAACAAACATGTCTGACCAATTGAAAGGTATTCCTTCATTCACCAGGTGATCCAACACAATCACCCAACTCTATGGGAAGGTTTTTGTACTCTCTTGGTCGTATAAGTGGCATGCGAAGATGACCAAGAACTGATAAGCCTTCCACAATATCTTTATCTTGTATACCTGATTGGGTGTTGTCCTGAACTTAATGGCTCTCTCACCCAACTCTTCAAGATGTCTCTTGAATTTGCACTATTGCTGGGATTAGTGAAGGGTGCATCCATGGTGTTCACTGGCTACGGAAAGTGATACATCTCCTTAAATTTCTCTAGCCTAAAGCTAGCAAGTTTTGTTCCACTAACACTGCTCAACACCATTGTCTCTGGATCAGTATGCAAGACAATCCAGTGGATCATGTCTGCACATGGAAATGAAAGATATATGCATGCAACCCAGTACAAGCCAGACTTGTGTATGTTGACATAGACTCTGCGGTCCTCCAAATTCTCCTCAAAGGTGCCTAAAAATATGTCATTGGTATCCTGCCATTTGATCTTGATCTTCTTGTCTATGAACAACTTAGTGTCTTCATAGATGGGCAAGCTCATAAACACTTGCTTGACCGCATATCCAGTTGTGCTCTCAATGGTGTCCTTTGACCCCGCTCAATTAGAAGCAATTGTACCTATACTGTTGAGAGACTGATGAACACCTGTGATACCTAGATATAGAGAAACACTCATGGTAATAAAACTACCAATTGAAAACCAAAATCTACTTAAAGACTGACATGCAACACACCTGGGTAATTGAATGGGAAATTATGAAATTTTCACTAGGAGAGGATGGGAGACTGACTACCAGAACTGCGCAGAGCATAGTCCAAACTGCCAGTGAGATAACTGAATACTGAAACTGCACAGAGCACAGTCCAACTTGGTCTGCTGGGGATTGGAACTGCGTAATGCACAGTTTCAATTAGCATGACTGCAACCCGGGAAAATTGCATTGCACAATTCTAGGGTCCAACTGAGGCACTGCCTCTCATAATTTCACAAATCACATCCTTGAAGGCTAATGTGAGGAAAAATCTCCGCTATTTCTGGGATCAAGGCAAGGCCTTCCATCCCAGGAATGTGCAGTGCAAGCCGGGCAAGGCAAGGTCCTGGCCAAGGCAGTTCCGACCTGCAGATGGGCGACTGAACACAGTAAGGAATGAATGCATGTGCGAAACTGGGTGCAAACATTAGTGAATGAACATTCATGCAATAAGCAAGTTTAGGATTCAGTAAAAAGGAAAAATAATGAAGTCTGTGAAGCAAGTTGCCGCAACGGTGACCGCCAGTGCAAAAAATAGTGTCATGCATGCAAAAATAAGGAAGTGGAGTGAAAAACTTGAAACAATGCTTCTACAAGCTAAGATGCATTAAAATGACAACAATTTTTCATTGAAACCAAGAAAATAACACTCACACAAACTGAAATACAAAAAAATACAGAAAAGCAGCAAAAGACAAGAAAATCAAAATTAATCAGAAATAGTTGTGATAAATGTATCGAAGGTTCCTAAATGCATTAGGAATGCAAGATATCCAAGATCTAAGTGATGAATGATCTCTAAAGCATCGAATAAATAGTTTTGATAAGATTGAGGCCTATGACACTGATGCCACAAATCTAGGAAAATCTGACACTTGGCATGAGGTTTCTAAAATGACTTTTCCATGTAACTCCTAGCTGCTAAAAGTAGATCCCTAAAATCTAGGGATTCTTTCCCCTTTTTTCTTTTCCGAGAAAAAGTTGGCCATGAATGCAAGGCAATATTGCACAATCCTAGAGGGAACCGGTCAACTTGTGAGCACATGCAATCAGACAACAAGCCTTGGGATGACTTCTGCATAGTTTCTGGGCTGAGTGGCTCTGGCAGCCCCTCAAGCTCTGTGCAATTTCTGGACTAAAGCCAAGGACTCCAGCCAGAACTACACAAATTATGAGAGCAAGCCCAGTGATGGGATACTATGCGCAATTTTCAAGGGGATCATAACATGCATGGTCTGTATAATTTTGGAAAGCAGTTGCCTACCTTAATGCTCTAGTCAATTTTGGAGAGAAATGTTGGTTTTCCTCCAGTTCTGTGCAATTCTCCAAGTCAGCACAAGAACCAGTTGAAGACCAAGTCACAGGAAGTCATCTTGCAGGTGAAATACAAACAAGTTAGCGAACACAAGCTAGTAAGCCAAAGAAATTGAACTGAAAGCAGAAATACCTGGGTAGTGCAAGACATGTTGCTAAGGATGGTTGGTAGGGAGGCTCTAAAATGAAGCTAAGGAAAAATTTTGGAGGATGGTTGTAATCGCTACAACATTGGCGCCACACTGGTAGAACACTAACTCTCCGAATGAGCCTTTTTTGTGAAAATAAAGCCTAATTCCTCCGGAAGTATTGTTCGATTATTTGATTGTCATGGTTTCCACACTAGGTTGAGTGAAAGATGTAGCACCTGCCATGCTCTTGATAAGTTAGCACACATTCCAAGCCAATTCAACTTAGTTGTTTCAATTGGGGATGAGGGGTATATTGGTGCACAAGTAATATGATTGTCAGAGTTTAAGTTTCATCTATAGTGTTGCTCTGCTACCCACAGGCCTGCATAGTACCCCGACAGAGTCGTGCAGGAAGACAAGCATCACTCTGCTACCAGTGAGCCTGGTTAGTACCCCGATGGCGTTACTTGCATCACCTCTCTGCACAGGAAGCCTTTCTCTTCTTTTTCCTTATTCATTTTTTCAATTTTTTCATTTTTTCATTTTTTCAAAGAACTGTGCATAAACACTTATTTATTTCATAGGTGGAAGATGCATCCTGACTTATTGAGAGCATAATAGGTTGTTCATTTAGAGAAGTATGTTATATATACCTATGACATACTTGTTAAGGTTTTCCTCCTCACCTTACTCTACTTGACTGAGTTGACAAGGGTTAACCCAAACATAACCGACTAGAGTAGGTGGTACTAGTTAGAGCACACGTGTTGTGTTTTCACCAAAATTCACTTTGAACAGAACGTATTTTCCATTAGCGTATCATTGACTGAAGACAACAAGTTCTGCATAAAGAGAGAGGACACCAAATAACCAAGTGTTGATAGTTGTACAAGTCCTCTTTTACTTTACCTCGCTTGTCTTTAGAGTCGCACACGATTTCACACGAAACTAACCTATAGACTTAAGAAAGCAAATAAAACAATAAAGAAAAGAGCAGAAGAAAATGTGAAATCAAAGCTAGTAAGAAAAGCGAGCAAGCAAGCGAACAAATGGACAAAGTAAGAAGGCAAACATGCATGCAAGCAAAAAAGACAAAAATTAAACACTACTCCTACTCCTAAACTAAAGGTGCATGGCCCTACTGATGTGAAGTGATATTTCCAATGTATCCACCGATGCATTGGTTGACCCAGGTTGGTGAAAGCATGGTTTTCGAAAAGGATAGTCAAGTGAACCAACAAACATGAAAGATATACAAATGAATACCAACACACTCCGCGTTTCAACACATCCACATAAAAGAAAAGAGTGAAAGCACAAGACAAGAATTCTGTGGACTTACCATGGTATTGTGACACATTGCATGCAGCTAATAAGAATGTGCACTCTCTTGACAATGACAAACAAGAAAACATGAGAAAGAGAGACAACTTATGCCTTGCAAGTGTGATTGTCGTGTATTATTCCTCTAATGCATGAGCGACGATATCATGTGATTCAGGAGGAGGAAGTGAAATATGTGTGTTGGATTGATCTTCAATGCATACAAATGAGAGATGAGGAGCCTTGAGTGTTTCAACAATTTCCTTATCAGAAGTGAAACTAACCTTAGGACAGCGAGGGCTTGACATAACCATCAACTTGGGCTGAAGTGCCGTGATAGCCTGCGGGATTTCAACTTCATCAACACATATATCATCATAAACAGGTGGCTTTGAAAGATCAATAGCAATTGAATCAACATCATGATCGAATATTGGAGTAAAAAGATCACGATAGTTATGATCAGAAAAATCAATGAGTTCATTGGCATCCTCATGATCTGATGAATGATACAGAGGGGTAGATGATAATCAAGAATGTCCACACTCTACATTTCTGGAAAATGTAGATGAAAAATTGAGTGGATTTTCAATGGAATATTTGTCCTCTTCACTGCCAAATGATGGATTAACATTGGGTGTGTTCTGTGAATGATCGGAAGTATATGCATCTGTGGAAGAATTTACACCAAGAAAATCAGAGATAACAAAATCACAAAATATGTTAGGAAAAAGTAGAGGAGGTGTGAACAGAAGGAGGTCATCCTTCACTGCGGTTTCATGCTTAGATCCTAAGTCATACTTATAATAAATGATAGCGCAAGTTGGTTGTGCAACATCAATGCCATCGATAGCTTGATCCTAGTTCACAACAGTTATGGAGTCCGAAACAGAATAACAGAAGACAACACAATCTAAAGGATAAACAAAATGTGGAACTGGAGGTTGAGGTAACAAATCCATATGACAACCCATGGGCTTCCTAACCAAATATGCATAGAAATTGAGAGTAGTGAGGGTGGGAGGATGCGACAGTTGAATAGATTTGTGTGCACGCTCTCCCACATCACTCTGCGGGGGTGGAACTGTTTAATGAGGGGAAGGCGAATAGTCTTTTGTGATAACGACTATGTCTGCTTGTGATTGCGCATCTCCATCACCGAAGTAGCTAAGTAGGGTTTGAGATTTTTCTTCACCTTTGGAAAAATTGATTTAATATAGACATACTCATATCTGTGCATAAGCTATAGGAATTTCATCTGAATTTTCAGAGCTTGAAAAGAGAGATGACGGAAGCGCTCCCAAAATTCCATTAGTGATTTATGCGGAGCCTTCCATTGTTTTATCATTTTCTTATTAAGTGCTTCAGGATCAAAATGGTGAAAAACAGATTCTATTAGATCACTGCATTGCTTGAATGAATGCATGGAATTAGGAGGCAGCGTGCGACACCATAGCAATGGGTATTCTCGAAGTGTGTGTGCGAGAAACATATAGACCCCTATTTCATTAAAACCTTCCACATTCTCCATGAATGCATGGGAGTCATCTAAGTGCCCAGGCCAAGCGACTTTTCCTTCCCCGTCATATGTGATTTCCGACAAGTCATCAAAGAACTCCCTCTCAACTTCAAAGGGATATCTGTTGGACAAAAATTTCATAGGGTTAACTATAACAATATCCATGATAGATGTGAATTTCATAGCGTTAACTGTAAAAATATCCATGATAGATGTGCGAAGATTCAAAATAGATTGAGGGGACTCATCTTGTCATCTGGACCTCCTTCTAGCACTAGAAATGTTGGTGGTGCTCGACCTGCCAACATGTCAAGGGATCGCCCAGGTAGAAGTCATAACTAGACCTCAAACTGTTTTGAGTAGGAGTCCCAATAGTGGGTAGTACAGTATCGCCTTGACTACGGTTGCGCGTAGAGGTAAGTAAGATGTCCTTGTTGGAAGAAAGGGTGTGACCTTGCAACAAGTCAAGGAAGGTGCATAAAAGGGTCTAAAACACGGAATGGGAGGAGAGTGCACCCCTTAGAAGCCCGTGATAGCATGCAACTTGAAATGGAACACACGAGCTGAAAGACATCACGAGATGGAAAGAAGGATAGCTAAAAATTGAAAGTGATGAGTTAAACCAACATCACGCTTCGATAAGATTCATACAAACACATACAAAATATTCCATACATACATGTGTAAATTACAACTACATACATCATTAGAGTAACCAAGATAGTTGAACTACAATAAAAATATATACATGAAATGTGTTGGTTCTTTTATATTAAAAGAGTGAAATATCCAATCGGACATACAACTATGACAGCAACTATTCCCTATAGTGTAATGTTACAGTCACTTCTGCCTGCTCCTCCAAAGAGATGTACTCACTCTACACTGTGGAGAAGCCAAGGCTCATTACAATACACTCCAAGCTTTCTCTAAGTTATACCTATCAAAATCTTGGCTCCAAAAAACCTGTACAATGAGTTATGAGGTTCTATATATAGCAAAGATTGGGATGACCCTTGACGTTCCCCTTCGTGACTCTTCAACAACCCTCATGACTCTTCAACTTACACATGACTATTTACATTCTACTATTGACACTTGGTCTTTCACTTCACAACATGTTTACAATACAATATGCACATGTACCCACGTGATACAAAAATGGGCTTGATTAAGCCATAGAAGACATCACTGAGACTCGGTCAGCGATGGGAAGGCTAACTCGTCGACATCCTCTTAGTGATCGATGGTAGCGAACTGATGTCAATCTTGGTATTCTGTTATGTTGTCTGTGTACTTCGTGGTGACATCCTTTTAAAAGTGAACTCTTGCATCCATTGCATCTGGGTACACTGATTTAGAAACTCTATCCAACCCATCATATATCATGTGCATCATGGTCTTAAGTACAGTTGGACCAATGACATACTGGTGCATAGTGTCTATGCTCATCTACAAATATGCGTTGGTGGCTATATACATCAACTGCTCGAAGTACATGTCCAACTCTAGTTAGACTTGGTTCTTTGCTTTCGCCTTAGTGGGTGTGCCAATCGATGGGATCGCATGCATGCACACAATGACATCCATGCTCTAGAAGACTCATGCACGTGAAGCCTGTAAGCTGGTGATGAGTTTTGGGAGTTCCTCATAGTTCCGAATCTTACTCCGGATGTGTGCCTTCAACTCCACTACCTTTGGCTTCATCATCTTTAGCAAGTACAACGGGGATTCCTTGTACCTAATTGTCCATCTCTGCATGTGATCGACAATGGTGTGTATGTCTATCAAGATGTGTGCTATCTTAGCACAATGTTACTGCCAACCATTAAGATGGACAATTGAATTATGCATGGTGACGAACCTGAAGTACAACTTCCACATAATTGTCTTGAGAGAGGATACTTCTTCAAGTATCACTTTCTTCAACTCTGATCTAGCAGATGTTGTAGCTTGCTCTTCTCCTTGTTTGGCCGCTTGCAACTCCTTAGCCATGGGATCATTCTTAGCTGTTAAGAATATCACACTTGAGCTGGTGGCTTTGGCATATGCCTTTGTAGCACCGATCAATGCAGCTGGGTGTTTGTGCACATCGGACATGATAACTCACTCCTGAAAATGCGCAGGAGATACATGTACATCTGGAGTGGGCACTCTATGTGATTGTGCAATTTACTTTGTGTTGTGACTCATCAAAGGAAGTGTTGTACACATTTGTGTCCGAATTGTCCTCAAGGATTTCAGTGTCTCCTTGATCACTTGGAACTTTCTCTGCTCCCGGATCTGGTGACACCGATGGAGTGACTTCCTTGTCTTTAGGCATGACGTACATATCCTGATCTTTCTTTAACTGAACCATAATCGTGTGCATCTATTCCAACATCTGTTCAATCTCCTGAGCAAAGTCATTCTCTTGCAACTGCTCACTCTATTTTCTAACTTCCAACTATGATGGGTCAATAACTTGTATTAGCACACTTTCATAAATGTGTGCATGTTGCACCTCCTGTTGTTCCTGTTCCTGTTGCGCTTCCTTCTCCTTTCTGCGCAAATCTTTTTCTTCCCTTAATTGTTGCTTCACCTCCTACAACTTCTTCTCTGCCTGCTCTATTTTCTTCTTCTCCCTTTGCCTTTGCGCAATCCTTAGGTTGCACTGTTGCTTCTTTGCCTCAATCTCCAAAATTGCTCTTAATACAAGTGGATCTGCCTTGATATTCTATATTCTTTCCTTTGAGGAGTGAGTAGTGGCTCCAACACCCCGCTATTGAGGTTAGTGACGTATGGTGTACGAATGTGTCTTGGAATTTTCTTTTAATTTAGAATATTGTTAACTGCCCAACACGTTTTCGTACATGTATTGCATTCATTGGTAAGACTATTGTTTGGACGCTTGTAATGCATGTTTCTTTAACTTGTCCTAAGATAGTTGAACTATTTTGGTTGTTTTAGTGCAGATGTTGTTTGAAATGTGTTGTATCAGTTGTTAATGCTATCCTGCCCATGCAGACTACTCTGTTGGACACTCAAACACAAGCTGATAAGCTAAAGAAATTCAACTAAAAGAATAAGTACCTGGGCAGTGCAAGACATACTGCTAAGGATGGTTGGTAGGGAGGCTCCAAAACGAAGCCAAGGAAAATTTTTGGAGGATGCTTATAGCCGCTACAACATAACTTTACAAGGGTTAGAAGGAAGAATGATGGCACCCTAGTTGCAAATAGTGATTGTCAAAGAGAAACATGTAAAGAGTGTTTTACTGATGTTTTTAATTGTATATAGGCCTTGAGAGGGGATGTTATAGTATACAACTTATTTGATGTGATAAATTCATAGTTTATATGTTGGGTATGTGTTATATTCTTTGCAAACTAGAAGCAGGAGTTGTATGTTGCGACGGGCATAGTGGGGGGGTAGTAACCCCCCTAAAAGGGGTCCAAGGTAGTGCCCCAGGAATTTTTTTCTATTCAGACCCAATAATAGTTGGGTGGACCCAAGGATGGGGGGTGGACCTACCCATGGTTTTGTGCATTGGTTTTGCACATGGTTTTGGGCACAATGGTTTTCTTCCCATGGTATTTTGTAGATTTGGTCAAGGGAACTACGATTATGTTCTAATCTAGGGTTATTGGATTGGGGTTTATGAATGCTTTCGTGTACATATATATAGTAACATTGAAAGGAACATAATGAAAAATCAATATGGTAGTCCCGGTCTTGAGATCCAAGGGAAAATCTCTATGTATATTTGTTTTATGTTCTCGCCATTGTATATTTTCTATTTTTAAGAATCTGTTTGCAAGTAATTTAAGTACAGGGTTAAAACCTACATTATATGTGAATATTAATATGATAATTAGATAATAAAGTAGTTAATTTGTAATGATATCACAGCTACCTTGCTAATGGTATAAAAAGGGATCAACCCCACTATGTTAGTTGGTTTGATTATAATGATGTTTTCAATATTTTTATTTTTATTTTTATTGATGTCGATGCAAGTAGACTCTAACTTGTGTTAGAGGAAATAAAGTAGTAATGGAACTTTAAAAAAAATGTTTCTCTACATTTTACCATATGGACCAAAGGTAGGATTCATAGATCTTGTCACTAATTTCATATTTAATATTTGTCTTACAAATATATGAAATACCTAATGAGAATGTGTGTGGAGATGGCTTGTCAATATGGATATGAATAATATGAAGTAGCAACGAGCTGCTTGTGTACTAATAAGTTTCCATCCCATGTTTTGATAGTCACATAGAGGACATTATGCTACATATGGATGCTTGACATAACCATAATAAGACTTAGCCATTCCATTGAACATGCTTCACAATATCACCACTTTAAATATGACCAAATTGATAAATGGGGCAAATAAAAAACTTTGTGAAAATGATGGCTTGTGTGATTGATTTCTTATCATGTATGTGGTTAGAGAATGTGACAAGTACCCTCTTTATTTAGCTAATATATTTTGGCCAAAGTAAAGGTCCCCAAATCATATATGCAGTTAATAAAGACGGTCTAACCATGAGTTAGAAAGATGGATCTTCATCTAAATGTCCTGAAATTAAAGTTGGAAGCACTGCTTTTTATAGGTGGTGAGAGTCACATAGCCATTGGTCAAGTTAGACTTCACTGTTGTGGTCAAATAAAAGAATAATTTAGAAAATAATACTCCTCATATAGGTACGATGTGGCTATTTCAATTTTCTAAACCTTGCTGATGAAAATCACTTGGTGTTATTTCTTGGAGATGTTGAAATCCATTATTTTTATTTTTTCAAATTTACCTTAAGCCCGTAATATTACAAAAGTATATAGTTTCCCCTAAATACTGCTAACTAAGACATCAATATAATGTAATCCACAAATAAAAGAATGACAATAAAAACACCAAATATAAAATATTTATTAGTGGCACCCAAGGTACCTAAAATAATCTTTATTATCTTTTGATTATAAAGTCAAAAATGTGTAGAAGTGAATCAGAAACCTTGCTTAATTGCTACGAAACTCTAAATTCCCTTACACACCCTAATACTAATATATACCCTACCTATAATGGGCTCAAAAAGCATCACTACATGTAATTCCATGAAGATTAAAAAACACAAGGTCTTGATCTGGTCCATTATAAAATATTAAGGAACTATTTTACATGCCCTAATAAAGCCCACAATATAGCATTATACCCTTTCTCAGTGAGATCAGAGCAGAATAACAGATGAAATTAGAGCAGAATAGAAGAGAGTATGAATATAAAAAATCAGCAGCAAACAATAACGGGCAGATATGACTATGCACTATGCTGACTGAAAGACAAGGTTAATTGAAGGGGAGGGGCTGTGAAATATATTGGGGCTCGGCTGAGTTTTAATTATTGTACCGAAAAGTTATTCCATCTCGAACAGCCTTTTTGCCTACCCACGTGTCCGTAGATCAATGGTCAGCTTCATTAGCTTTGTTTTTCCATCATTCCGCGCCAGAGTTTTTTCCAAATATATTACTGTACCCCAAGTTTCAGCGATTCCGCTCGCAAGAGTAAAGTTAGCCGACCGTACTCCTAAACCAGCTTTCGACCTTTATTATGTTACATTATGATAACAAAAAAAATTGTTTTAGCGTCTAAATGTCAAAAGGTTAAAGACGACCATGAACTATTTCCACACGGTTGGCATCTTTACTTTCATTGGATACCGCTCGCAGGGACCAAATTCTATATTCACCATCTAATCTGACCCACCTACTTTAATGTACCATTAAACTTATCCCTTGCGTGGGACCAAATTCTATATTCACCATCTAATCTAACCGACCGACTTTAATAAAGTTGGACTTTAATAAAGTTGATTGTATCTATTGTACCATTAAAGTTAAGTTGATGATGCTGAAAACTTTGGGAGTATTGTGTGAGCTACCACATGAATGTAACAATAACCCTAATGAAGGTTCTAGTTAATTAAATTATGTTATCACTACTACCAAATCACATTGCAGATGGACCTGATTTCATTATATTATTGTACCAACTATGGATTATTTCAATATTATATGTTTACATCCCTGTCATCTCCAACCAGTTATATTGGAGAAAAATTCGCATTACGGAAACGTTTTTTTACTATTCACGAATGTTATTACATTCTTACTATTTAATAAAGTTACTGAATACTTTTCTTTTTGATTATCTACTAAACAGTAAAGAGTCCATGTGCTAAATAGGGAGATAAAGTGATAAAAGCTGCTTTATTTTTAACTTTCAAGAAATGATAAGATATTTTTTAAAGGAATTTTACTTAACCAGTCTGTGTAAAATATGGAGATAAAGTGATAAAAGTTATTTTATTTTTAACTTTCAAGAAATGTTAAGATATTTTGAAGGCATTTTACTTATAGGAATTGAAAGTAGGTTGATAGGATAAAATTCCTTTCACTTAGTTATTCAAGATAAACTTAATTGATATAGCTTGACTTTAATTGTAAAATTTAAGTATCAATAATGAACTTGCATGTATATTAGGCATTTAAAGTAAAGATTATTTCATGCAAAGTTTCTTTGTTTTTGCAAATTTATAGCAAGAGAGAAGAAAATACTACAAATAAATTAAGGAGGACACTAATTTTTTATTGTCAAGATCTTACTAGAAATTGATAAAAGCACCAAACAAGATACCAAATTGGCGCATGGTATTTATTGGAACAAAATTTTGATAGGAGGGTATACGGGTATCAATTGTTCCCAACACTTTCATAGCATATAAGTTAGCTCAACCACCAATATGAGAGATTACCCTTCCATAGTACATGGGGTAGTGATGGTATTAAAAAAGAGCAAGAAATAATTGTGGCCCAAAGTTGCCTATATAAATTAAAGGCTATCAAATATTCAACGTAACATGTGAGGAGTAATTAGCTCTAGATTTTGAGACTTCTAATTTCCACACAAACCCAATCAAGGTCCACGGCCTTCATCATGTAATTAAGAATTTCTTAATATCTCAAGCCCTAGTATACAAATTTTGTACATAAGAATGAGTAGGAAGAATTGTATATAAAAAATATTGATGTGAAGGTGCCCGAATGAAGAAGCAAGCACATAGAAATGCTTGCATTACCACTTATAGTAGATCCAGGGTCATCAATTGTGTCCTTAATGTATCATATTCATTATAACCACTAAGTAGTTGGGGAAAATTTGAAAAAATGGAATAGTGTGAGGGGAAACTGAGCCAACTAACATTCATATTCTTAAATAATCTATATGATTAATCTGCAAGGAGTGTTCAAGGGAGAAGAAAATGAGCCATATTGATATTTTCCAATTCTTTGATGGAAGAACACAAATAAGGAAAACATTAGTTAAAAAATGGGATAAGAGCACCAAAATAGAAGCAACAAGAAATGCAATGTGGTCTACACAGTGGTTCATTAAGTGATTAATAAATCTTCAACTAGATAAAGAAGTTGAATGTAATTTGACACCTTTGATTTAGACTTCATGCACAAAGATTCCATAAGGGTGTCATTTAAGAAGAATGAGAATGGAAAACAAAATATGGATGTCTAAGTAGTTGAAGAATACATCTCAAACATGGACAATGCATATCTTCTAGCTATAAGGCCATTAGGAGTCAACTTTGCATAATTTTATGAGGTGAAATTACAAAAAATGCACTCCACCATCTTATCCATGAGCACATGGTCTTCACTTAATAAACTCATTTCATGGTAGCTGCGTTCATGGGATATTAAAGAGTGTATCTAATCTCACTAGATATTGACAAAAAAACCTTCCAAACTTTTTTTTTAAATCCCCTCTTAAGAAATATTTTAACAAAAACAACCTCTATTTTCAATTGATATGATATATTTTCAGTAAATACATTTTTTTATACGATCCAATACCTTTAAACCCCTATCCCAATACCTATGATATATTGAACTTATTTTTCACAATTTTAAAATATCATTTATAAATGAATAATCACAATTTTAAATTTTCATTTATAAATGAATGTGGTAAGATATTGATGAAAGAGGTGAATACGTCGTGGCCATAAGTAAAGAAATACGAACTTGAAATATTTCAAAAACAAAAGAGCTCAAATGGAAGGTAAACCAACAATTACGAGGAAGGTCGTGAAAGAAATACGAACTTGAAATAATTTAAGAACAAAAGAGCTCAGATGGAAGGTAAATCAACAACTAAGAGGAAGGTCGCGTGGTTGTAAAATAGTCATATTCCATTTGTAATTGAGTATTTCATCAAGACTATGGGTATGCACTCCTTTTTGGATTCATTGATATTATTTAGCTATCAAGTTAATCAGATGTGGATTGAGGTTCATTAGTAAAAATATTGTTTAGTAGAATGCATTCAATGGAAAGATTAATATGATTGGATGGCAACTTATATTCATGTAATATTTTCATAATTATATATTTCAAAACTATCAAAATATATACATGGATTATGAGGAGCAAACTACACAAACCTAGTAAATTGAAGCACTCAACTTTCTTAATCGGTTTCTTAATTTACCATATTTATAAAAGAGGTATGGTAAATTAATAAAAATATAAATAAATGAGAGGTATGGTAAATAAATAAAATATTTTTTAATATTTACTCCATAAGTCACCTTATATACATGCAAGGGTGTAAACAAATAAAAATATAAGTAAAGTGGAGGTATGGTAAATAAATAAAACGTCTTTTATACTTAGGTATGGTAAATAAATAAAAATATAAATAAACTAGACGTATGGTAAATAAATAATACCTCCTTTTATATTTAGTCCATAACCTTCGTTCTATTTATGAAGACCTCAAAAAAAAGGTTTTATTTAAGTGAATCCTATGGCCCAAATACCATATTTGTAAAAGAGGTATGGTAAATTAATAAAAATATAAATAAACGAGAGATATGGTAAACAAATAAAACATTTTTTATATTTACTCCATAAGTCACCTTATATTTAGTAACACTCAAAAAATGCGTTATATATGGAAAAAATGCTATGGGCCAAATACCATGGGCTAGACTATTATTAATACCATGTAAAAAAACATTATTAACCCTAATATTAGTATAAATAAAAATAAAAATCGCACATGGTATTGACCCATGGTATTCACGTGGAATGTAGTCTATTTAAATGGGGAATTAAACCCATAGATCCATCTTTACTCTGAATCTCCTAAGCCCTGAGAGGGATCAAATATCGTGATATGCAAACTAGCATAGAGTGAAAAAATATTTGATCCCTCTCGGCGCTTGGTGGATC
>APFE030647051.1:64057-99746 GCA_000404065.3 Pinus taeda
AAGATCTTACAAGATTTATAATTGAGTAAAATATTCGTCATGCCTGGTGAGAGATTCGCCAAAAAATTATATATACATATTATATTATTGATAAAATCGCCTTCCATTTTTCCTATATACCATGGAGATTCACCCATTTATTATACATATAAATTTAGAGGGGGTTCTTAAAATTTCCCCTGATAAATACATTATAAAGTTAGAAATACTTGGTACCTAAATAAATTAATGATAAAAATGGTTCACTCCAAAAAGACAATAACAACTTTTCACGTCATTGATCATTTATATTACATGATCTTCATAGGGGTTGATGCAAGTGCATTGAACTCCATTTCATTAGTTTGACACTTTGCATACTTTATGGAAACCTTGATTATAATCTCAACATAAGATTTGTAATTAGTTTGATAAAATATTTAGTTATTAGTTTCTACCAAAGAAAGACTCTAGCAATTGATTTTCCTACTGGCCACTATTAGTTTAACATTGATTAATCCAACGTATGATGTTTAACTTTGAAAAATAAGTATTTATTTTTCAATATTTTTAAAATTAATATTTTTCAATCATTTGATTGGACCATAACTTGAAGGTCTTATTTTAGCATTTGCACAATATAATGGCATGTGGATAATTGTCTCATATATTTTATTTCATAATTTATGAATATGGTTGCAATATTCACCCATGATTTTTAGATATTTATATTATTAATTTTAGAAAAACATCCAAAAATAAAATCCTTGAAAGTAACTCATACTCAAGTAAATAACATATTTACCATTAGTTGCTTTTCACCATAATTTAAGAAAATATTTACATAAATATGAATAGGAATAAGGTGTAAATACATATACTAACTAAGAGGTACTTCCCACCATTTTTTATGTTTTTCTTAGCACTTATGTAGGAGTAAAACTGTAAATTTCTATACTCACTAATGATTACTACCCACCAAAATTTAGTCAAGTACAAGCATTTAATTTATCCACTTTACATTACAATTTATTAGTTCTTGCCAAAGCAAGATTGTTGAATTCAATTTTTCTATTGACCACTATTAATTTAGCATTTACCAGTGTAGGTTATAATTTTGTATGCAACTCTTAGTACTACATGGGTATGTTACTTGTTGATGTCACTACAACTATAGTAATCCACGTTCATGCCATACATTATAGGTTCATAAATATGCTACCCATCTATTCTTGAGGACGTCAATAATATAACTCTCATTGGATTTCCTATTTTCAAGTCTACACCGTTTCAATCCTTGGTCATTTCATTCGACGATGGTGGTTAGAAATTCCTTTAATGTAGGATGGGTATTGTTCCATTGTGTTCATGGGATTGGGAAGTAGGTTATTGATCCTAGATCCTTTTCCATAATCCCCTATGTTGGACACCTAATCCCCTAAGTGTTTTGGGTATGGAATGTGAATAGTCATTGGAGTCCAAGAGACCACTTGGTATATGAAAACCAAGGGTCACACACATTGTATAAATGTATATCATTGTGAATAGTAAATGCATTCAAATTTTATCTTTATTATCTATTGTCTATTATTTTGTGTTATTTAACATGGTATCAGAGCTCAGAAACATATGCGGGCCATCTATTTCATAGACTAGAAACATCCTAAGCCCTCTTTCATTTATTCTTACCATTTTACGACCAGCTCTGTCATCCCATACCAACCCTTGCTCTGTTCCACAACTATAGAGCATAGATGAATGTTCTGCCTATAGTTCCCTTAATCCAATCATTGTAACACTTGACATGTTCAACACACATTTAAAAAATTGCTACTCTGAACCTTTGAGAAATCCTAAGCATTTCATTTTCCATATTAATGCAGAAAAATGAGTCAAAGAGAATGATCAGTTCTCTAAAGGGAAGTAATTGTCAATCTACCTCTTTCCATGTCATTTGATATTGTTCTATGCCCTCCTTAGGAATATTCTACTCGACTATCAATGTTTGGTAGCTTGTCCCATAATAATAACTCTATTGATTCCGTACCTTATAGAAAATGTGTCATCACACATCTATCTTTCCAAATTCCCTCGGTACAAACTCGTTGAATAGTCCATGACGCATTGCACAATTTTGGTGTTACCGCTACTTGTAGTCCATTCTCAATGTTGTCAAAGGAGACTGATGGTTGTGCATTATACAAGTGCAAATCTCTTTTCAATAAGATAAGTCAAGCAAGGTTGAACCCCTGAGCATTGACCACATTACCTTGAGAACCATCGAGCCTTCCACTCTCACCCTACAATCCTTGTGAGGCATTACTCTGTGTGTTACCTCAATGATCATAGCATGAACATTGAACATTGCCTAAGGTGCTTGGCTACTTCAGAAGAAGGGATGAAATAGTGACCTAAGGATTTCACCCTCCCATTCCAATGCCAAACAAAAAAAATAGTAATTAATTATTTGATGTGGACTTCCAATCCTCACTAGTTTGTACATGTGTTAGTTGACTTGCATGCTTGACAAACTACAACATTTTCAATTTCAACAACATATAGAATAGGCATACTCTCTCACCTCTTCCCCTTTTTAATCTATTGATTTTGGCATATGTCCATTTTTTTATGAGCATGAAATCCATTGCCATTGACTCTGTTATTGAAATATGCAATTGTATTGAATGTTGAGCCTACTTTTAGAGGTTATTATATTGTTGGTTTATATTGAATGTGTATGTGTTAAATGAGCACATTGAGATGGGAATATTGTTGGTTATATGCCTCTACTTTGTAATACGAAATATATTCATATACATTGATTCAATATATATTTGTTGGATTACAATTGTGTATTTATTTGCATTGAGTAATTTGCAAAAGGTGGTTGAGTACTATTGTGTTGTTATGCAGGACCACAATGAAGAAACCATAAGCTTGAATTTTATTCAAGAATATCTAAAGACATGCCAATAGGTCTCAGTTTTTTGGGTCCTTAAGTATGTATTTTGGTTTCTTCATTTAAAATTTGTGGCCTGGAAGATTCAAAATATGCAAAGTTCCATGCAATAAAATAAGAACTTATGTTCTTTGCATATCAAGGGATATTTGAAGTGTTTGAGTTTTCTCACAACTCATGGAATTTAGGCTTCGAGTCACTTGGAATATTTTGTGAGTATTTACATGAGAAAAATCTAGCATATTTTTGAAAAATTGTTGCAATGAAAGTTGTGAAGAGTGAAGGTACATAGTGGTTTATGTGAGGGCCCAGTTCACTTCGAGATTAGGGTATATAAAATATTGGTATTGCTACATTTTCTCTTTCACTATATAGAACAAGGATACAAGTCTCTAATTGTCCATTCATGCTGGGCAAACTTGATGATGCATTAGAGATGTTGAAAACCTTAGTTCATTCCATTGTTGATGGAATCGTAAAAATAAGCAAGGGCACTCTCTTTGACATTCAGACCTCCCTGCAAAATGCAGAAGATACAATTCATTTTTTGTTACTTGAGTGAGAGTTATAGCAAGATGATTTATAATAGCATAGCATAAACTTTTTTGTTTGTTCAAAACACTCCTTTATTTGAGATTGAGATAGACTCCCATTAGCTACTATAAACTAGTGAAATCAATGAAAGTGAAAATTTGCATGCAGATGCAAAACATTAACCTGCACTTCCTAAGCCCATCACTAGACCTTGGGAAGAGCTTGTCAACAAAAAATACTCAACTAGTCTTGGATACGACAAGGAGGTGTCCTTTAATATTCCATACTAATTTAAGCCCATTTAGTTTTAGAGTACCATATTTTTTTTCAAGATGGTTCATATTCACCTATTGCAATTCCTTTTCTTCATCCACATTCACATCAATAAAAAATTATCAAATGCCAACACTGTAATCAAGTTGGCCAGGTGAAAGATCATTTTTTTAATCTTCACCTTTGTGAACATTGTGGTAAGCAAGGTCATAATTAAAATAGATGATTTATAAACAAGCCTCCTGCAAGAATGAAGACGCCTTGAATGGATCACTTCTTTGCAATGGGCTTCGATAGCCAAGATGATATTTCACTCATACCACAAAATTTTTTCTTGAGTATTGAAAAGTCTTGTAGTTGAGTTTTCTTCATCTTCTCACCTTTTATCTAAAAGTGGGGGAATTGATGGTCATACAAGCTTCAAATCCACATCAAGTGAGGCTGAGCCACAACCTGAACTAGCTACCCAAGCATCGAGCTAGAGTCATCCATACCCAAATTTAAAGATGTAGCTAGAGAATCCCATGAGCATGCACTTTGGTTGGTGGCCTTCCTTAAACCACTGCAAGTTGATACCTCAATGGTATCCCTTTCTAGAACACTTCCTCTAGCATAAGACTTCAACTTCTGGCCAGATTTGGAAGCATTCTAGATTGAGACCTCAATGGTATCCCTTTTCAAGAATATCATGGAGAAGTTCCTTTAACAGAAGCCTTCAAATTCTAGCCATATTTGGAACTCTTCCAAGAACTGCAGTAAGCATTCTAGTGTTGGTAGTCCACAGGGGATTTACTGGGGGAGAAATGCCATGCCACGTGGGTTCATATTGGGGGATATAAATTGAGGAAGAAATGGCATAATATATTAGGGGATATATAGGGGGAAAAGGGGTTTTTATTGACATGTATAAAAAATGGAGCTCAAAGTTAATGAAAAAATATAAAGGGGTATAAAAATTGTTAACAAAAAAATGGATACCTACAATATCTAGTGGAAGTAGGGGTTTTTAAATTGGGAAGTTGTATTAGGTTCATATTGGTAGGGGGTTAAATAATGTGATGTTTAGGGGTATTTTCTAATATGTAGTCAAATTAAGGGTATTGTTTAATATGCCAAGAATGCATGCGATAGGTTAGAGGTTCATTGAGTGAAGCCCCTGTGTGGTGGTCATCCTTAAACTATCACCAATTGAGACCTTGACTTGTCCCACCTATACCATCATTTCAGAGAGTACAACCAACCAATTGTTGCCATACATTTTTGCATTTTGTATTGCAACTCTTGTATTTATTTGTAAAAATTGCAGTAGTGAATTAATAATTAATTTCTAAAGACAAATAAACTGCATAAGTTAGAATATTAAGTTCCAATTTCATCAATTAGGGAAATTTCACACACACCCATTCTCTTGCATGGATATTATTTCTCACATGCATTAAACATACACTTAATTTAATATTGGAAACTACTTTTTTGCTTAAGGTTAAAATAATTTCATTTCTGCAGAAGAAATTCCCCTCTGAACCCCTATTCTCCCACACATGCCCAATGTTTTACACATCCTTCATTATGAACACATCCCCAACTCCATACACTTTTTCTTCCACATAGCTAAATATGTAAAAGTTTAAATGAAATAAGAGGTAAATGAATGAGTTCCTATATTGGTGTCAATGTCAGACCAGTCACCGAAATAATTCCCCCCCCCCCCCCCCCCCACATAAACACTTATGTAAAGCACTTGTTTAGAGCATTATCTTAGTGTTAGTGTCAGAGCACTTACCAACGGAATGACCATTTACAAAATTGGTCCTATTTTTATTTTACAATGATTTGTCAGGCATTCAAAATTACTGAAATTAAAGAACACTCTACCAGCGGGATTATGTCACATCAAGGCTCACTCAGCTAATGGAAAATTAGAAATACGATTTTAAAAAATTTGGAAAATATTTTTTAATTTACGAGAAAATACAAATATTCATCATTTTCTAAAAAAATTGGTTAAAATTACTACAAATTCATATAAACTCAGAAAACTAATCCATGATTAATGGATTTTAACTATGAGGAAATTTCTATAGTGATCCAAAAGGATTTAGAAATGGCCAAAAAATCGAAGTCTCTAGATTCAAGTGAGACTGGTGCCATTATGTAGAGCTGATGAAGTTCAATCCAATGCAACTTGTATAGGTGAAAAAGGAGTTTGTATCACAAATATATCTTAGTTGGAAGTTAAATAGGAAAAAAATCAAATTCAAAGGTTGATATGGCAGCACCAAGGAATGTCATGTGGCACTGTGGTGTTGATAAGTGGAACAATGAAATATTTACACTTAGCACCAATATATGATGTGGCATTGTGTTGGAAGTTGACTAGGAAGATTCATGGCAACTGGTGAGTAGCTTAGGTGGTATGACATGGCCCGATAGAATATTGACACATTGCCCAATAAGGGTTAAACACGTGGAACCCTATCAGAGTAGCATGGGTCAAAATATTGTTTAGGCAAACCCAACAATATTTGAAGCCATAACCTCCAAGGCAACATTGGGAATATTTACCATTAGACCACACCATTTGGTTGTGAAGTTAATGTTAAGAAATTAAATTTAAATATGTTTTGTTTTAGTTTGGAAGAAAAGTGGGGACGAAGCTCACCATATGTGGTGGCTCTACCAAACATAGTCATGACTCCACCAAATGAAGCTCATGCATTGGAACGTTAGACTATATAGTATAAAAAATATGGTACAGGTGAATTATATTGCCATGGACTTATTATATAATGTATCATTTCTTACATGGTTCAAAACAATATCATATCCGCACGCATATGGATTTTTATAGTTAGCCATGGATCATATGTTTATTATATAGTTTCTTGGGTTGTATACACGACCATATTTTGATATATATGGTGTAAGTTCGTAATTCAATTGATGGTCGATTGTCGTAACATAACATTGGAACATGGTTATATTTGTTACAATGAGTTCCAACCCTTGCAGGTTTGACCCTAGGTGGGTTAGACACTATATTTTTTATATATTATGTAACAACCCTAGGTTAAAAGTTCATGTGATAAAGGAAAAATAATATGACCAAGGTCATGTGACATGCATTCCAAGCAGAATGTTGGTAAAAACATCCTAGTGGGTGTCACTTTCGATTTATTTATGGATAACGAAATTGACAAAGGAAAAGAGGCATTAATTGGCATTTATTTATGACAATAAAGGAAAATAGGAGAAAAGGGAGATGAAAGGTCACATATTTTCTTGGGAGGGAAATTGAAGGAAAAGCGAAGAAAAATGATGAAAATAGAGGCCTCAATGATAAAAATGTTTTTGCAAATCAGTTCACAACTTTTTTTCTATTTGGATTTGGAATTTGTTTCAAAGAGAGAAGAGCACCAAGAGGAGAAATAAAGAAAGAAAGCAAAGGAAGAAAAAAGGAAAGCAAAGGACGAGCAAGGAAGGTTGGATCAAGGAGCTTCAAAAGGAGGATTGTGTAGATAATAGGTTGCAAGTGTGATTTCCTAGCTGAGGTGTGAATGCAAGGTACATGCATATTTTTATTTGGTTCATGTGTTGTCATTAGCATGGGTGTTTCCTAGTTTGACAGTGATTTTAGCTTTTCCTTTATATTTCCTGGATAACCATGGTGTGATGGTATTCTTTTATGGTTGAGCTGTGGAATGCTGGAAGGCTTTAAAACTGGGTGAGGTGGTCTTAGGAAATTTCCCAAGGGTTGGGGGTGGAGGGAGTTTAATCTCTAGGAATCCCTCAATAGGTCAGTGGAGACAAGTAAATTCCTCAAAGTAATGGTGAAGAAACTTTGAGGCATCTAATCTTGTTTTCGGTTTTGTGATCTATTGACTAGTTTTAAAAAGATTGTGGTAGCGTGAGGGTGGAGGTGGTTTAATCTCTGGGAAGTGCTGGTTGTTTATGTCTTGATATCCGACATTCATGCTTGGAAGATGGCAGGGGGGTGATTGGTTGAAAGAAAGATTTGGTTCAAATGAATCTATGGTCGGGTGGTATGTGGAAGTCCCTGACTTGTTGAATTTTGCATAAGTTAATAATAATTATTTTCCTATTGCATTATATGATAATTTATACTTGATATTATGATGATTTGATGGATGTTATTCCACGGTTCATAATCTAGTTATATGATGTTTATAAACATGGATTTGTAATGTGCTCTATCTATGACTTGTTTAGGATTTGATAAGTATTTGATGGTTAATGAATGCATGGGCTAACAAGTGTTATTGAAGCTATTAGAAGAGGGAATTAGACCTTCTTGGTGATTCTCAGATAAGTTTCAGACTCATATGATTAGATATGCATTCATGACCTGTAGGTTACATGTTCACCATACGTTTGACGAAATGACTGTCATGGTTTGGTCTGGTTAAGTCAAGTTATTGTTCAAGTTATTGTATGTTTACCATCATCCTTATGTCATTTATCATTTAGAGAAGTCTCAAGCAGTTCTAGGCAGGGGTCTAGAATTCGGCCTAGATTTTTGGCTCAGATCTTAGGACCACATGCATTGAACTGAGCAATTTATGTCACAACTACATGGAGCAAGGCTTGTGAGTGCGATTATGGGCCTTAAACCACATGCAAGGAGTGTTAAGGGTGCAGTTGGGAGTCTAAGTCCCTGAAACAAAGTTCGAACTTAGGGATTGACCACCTAGGGTGTTTCTTCAACTTCTGGGCGATTTGTAGTCCTTGTAGGATATTAGTTTGTGGTTAGTAAGTCTCAGTTGTAGGCCTTAAATAGAGATAGGAGGTTAGTTCATGTCATAGTGGCATTCTGTTTCATATTTACCCCGAGGGCTTGTAAAAGCGGGAAAATATGGATGGGGGCATTAAATATTACAAATATACTAGTGTGCTAGTACATTAAATGTTCATAATGAACAGAGACATGAATAGTTTATGCAAAGCCAAAGCCTATAACCAATGAAATAATGAAACTTTGGAGGCCATTTTTGGAGTTTATAGTTAGTCTTTTTTAGTGTCGACTTTTGCAATGAGTTCATGGAGTCGAGCATAATACATTGTAACTAGCAAACTAATTTTTCAATGTACTTGTCATGTAATTTGAAGACTTTGATGATTAATAAAAAATACCTCCCCATTAGAGATCAAAGGCCTATGAGACATTAGAGAAATTTTGAGGTAACAAATGGGCCTCAAAACAAAAATGTACAACCATAAATCAACTTCATAAGAACCAATAGGATTCAAGATGATGATCTCAATCATGGGGGATGATTTACCATTTTTGGAGTAAAAAAGTAAAAATATTAAAAAAATAAGAAAAAAAAAAACTATTTTTTCAATTAGTATTTTCAAATTATCTCCCTACAATTTTACTCAAATTTCAAGTGGAAGCACTTGTTGGATGTGGAATTTAATTCCTCATCTAAGGAATATCCATGTTGTAGACTTTTGATGGACACTCCTACATGAAAAATGAGAAATACATTAAAAGCATTATTGCAATCACGTCTTTTCATGTGTTTCTCATTTTTCGTGTAGAAAGGTCCATCGAAAGAACACAACATGGGTACTCCTTGGATGAGGAATTAAATTCCACATCCAACGAGTGCTTCCGTTTGAAATTTGAGTAAAATCATAGTGACATAAGTTGAAAATACGAATTGAAAAAGTATTTTTTCCTTTTTCCCCTCTAAAATTAGATGATGTAATATAATCTTATTTTATTATTTCCACTATTATTTTATCACATTCCTTAGGGATGCCCATTTTAGACATCAAAAATTCTCTAATGTGTAGTCTATAAGTTGGATTAACTCCATTATCAAATCTCGTGTGCATTTTTATTGTTAGCTTGTTGTTTTGTTTTATGTTTTCTACAATTACTCCAATTCTTCATGTAGAAATTCCTTGTAGATTCAAACTTCTTATGTAATATGATCAAACAAAAGACTTGAATCTACTCTACTCATCAACGTAAAAAATTAATCGATCGAGAAATCACAACATAAACATGAGACAACATTCATTCACATATGCTCATGGATTTATCTAAGGGGAAAGCTTGCTGCTCAAAACCCCTTCCTATATGTATTGCATTAGATCATAAAAATAGAGAAGAAATACAATTCTTATTCAACCTGAACAATCTTTTCACAAGTATAATCTATCTCACTGCTTCACAAGCTAACTTTGTCCAATACTTAGCCAATTTTGTTGCTTTCCAATCTCTTATTTCCTTGCGTTGTTTCACAAGGAATTAGTCCCCTATTGAATAAGGAAATCCCCATCCTAAATTCTGCAATCCCTATAGGCCCTTCTCTGACTGCATGAACCACATGTACAACTTGTAAAATTATACCACTAACAGTGCACTTCCCTTGAACTCCAACCTCAACTGGGTAACTCAAATTTCATGCATGCATGAGTAATTAATGTTTGATTTATTAGTTAAATGGTTGAACACATGAAGCTGCACCCCACTGCTAGACCTCTTACTAGTTCCTCCAATAGTTAGAACTAGTTTACTGGACATTAACTCATTTTAATTGAATGAAACTATTACAACTCCAATTAAACTCAACCTAGACTCCTAAAATTTAGGAACCACTCTACATGACTTATGTTAGGCACTCATCTCGAATTAACTAAGCTAACTGAGTGTTAACAACTCAGTTAACTCATTCAAGTTTTCTTGTGATGTAGAATTTATATTTTCTCCTAATTTAATCTAAGGGAAAATTGAATCAAGATTTTCTTGTTTCCATTTTCAACAGTCCCTCTCAACAAGAAAGGGATTCACATCTACCCTGATACAACACCTTTGGAATGTATTGCATGCAACACTTATCACTATTATTGTTGCTACTGTAACATCTACAATTGAGAACATCCATAAATAAATAAATAAATAATCATTGAATCAATCTGCAACTATCTACTAGAAAAAATATGTTGTTGTTAAATCTGCTACTGAGCCTCCTACTCTTTTATCAACTCTTCTCTACACTCCTTAGTATCTAACTGACATTGATCATCCTGCTACTGAATGTTATGGGGCCCTGTAGCAAGGTAATGATCCATGACACAAAAAAACCTCAATGGACCCTACCCATATTTCTGCAACTCTTGGGACTATTGCTTAATATCACCCCACCTCGCACCTAGAGATATGGCTGCATGTTCTCCTTTTGCCCACTTAGCTCAAAATTTTCCCCTACTTGAGGTCTATGCTTGAGTGGATGTTTCCACTCTATCTCCTCTCTTCTTCTCCAATTGTGGTTTCTCCACAACTTGTTGAGGCTACTTATGAGGCTCCATTTTCAGAGGTAAATCATGCTCCCTCTCAACCACCAAGTCTCTAACCTTTGTCTTCCTCCTCAAGGCTTTGCATTCATCTTCGACCTCAAGTGCATATAGGTTCTTGACTTGCACACTGATCTACTTCAGCTGTCCTGTGGCAATGTGTCTAAGGAAAACCTTTCCTTTGCTAACTATAACATCATAGCCATGATCTTCTAATACCGCTATGGAAACAAGATTCTTCTTTAGACCCATAACAAACATCACATCCTTGAGTATAAGAAGGGAGCTAGATTCCTTTTGAAAATTAATTGTACCGATACCGGTCAAGTTATACCTCTTTTTGTATCCAAACTCAATGTTTTTCTTGAGGTCTTTCTCCTCCAAGTCACTAAATATATCTTTATTCCCCATCATATCGAACGAGGAATTGTTGTCGAGATACCAAATGTTTCCCATTATTGTCATTTCCATACATGCAATGAGAGTAAAATCAAGTTTGAATTTTGAAGCTAGAGCTTCACCTGCTGCTGATACTGTAGGTTCCTTCTTGCTTGCCTTCTTCTGTAGATATTTTGTGGCATAGTGCCCAAATTCATGATAGTGAAAGTACTTGATGTTGGACAATCATTTCTTATTTCCCTCCTCGCCCCAGGACTTCTTTCCTTTGGATTTATTTCCTTTTCTCACTAATGCAAGGTCCTCTTCCGTTTCTTGGAATGAGGTCCCATCTCGGTTGTCTCGCCTTATTTCTTCATGTACTATATCAAACCATAACCACTCCCAACTTGGTAGTTTATCTCTACCATTAATGAAATCTTGATAACTATGCCAACTCTTGGGAAGACCCAATAGAGCTAGAGCTACCAAATCTTCTTCAAGGATAGTCACATCGAACCTGCCAAGTTCATCACGACACTTTGTAAACTTGCTCAGGTAGTACGGAATTGTGTCATTATTTTGCATCTTGAACACTCTGATTGGGGAAAGAAACGAGTTCAAACAAGGCCATTATCTTCTCGAATAGAAGTTTGAGCAGTGATAGGCTGTGGATAGGGAGAAGTATGAATAGAAACCCAATTTGTGACCCATTCTGTTGGTGGTTTAAGATCTTGACGAGATATCATTTGAGGAGCAACAAGATTTAAGCCATAGTCATGAGTGATTAGAGTAGTGAACTCAGAGGTTTCAGAAACTTGTTGGACAACAAAAGGAGTGGTATTATTATAAAATTTGATGACACATCGCCAATGAATAGCAACATTATTTCTATTATCTTCAAAATCAGCATATCCATGTGTTTGGATGCCGAGCATTAGAGAATTGATGGCATTAGGATCATCTAAAGAAATAGAAAAATTACGAACATGAGACCAAGAAATTGGACCGTAGGCTAATGTTCCTTGACATCCTCCAATTAAAGATTTATGAAAAGTTTTCCATCGGCGTGTTAGAGCCTAGATTTACCTCAGGCTAAGAAAGGTAGGATCCAGGGCCAACATCAAACCATGCTTAACCTGGTAGCTAGCCCTACCAGGTCGGGAGAGGGCTCTCTCCGGGTCAATCTCAGCAAATTATAATCACTAAAGGCTTGAGATGACTGATTTTAACTACTGATATTAGGCTAGGTATAAGTGCAAAGAGTTTGATTGAATAAAATGATATGTTTGTTGGCTCTAATGGAAAGGCAGATCTTGGGTGCAGGGAATGAGGCTCAATCTTGCAAAGATCTCAATGGGGCAAGGTAGGAAACTGAATTTGGCACTTTAAATCGAATGAGATGGAGGGATTAGACAGGTGAGGAGCTGAAGAGGGCAAGAGAAGCCATGGATCCTCTCCAGACAACTGAAAAAAATCAAGAAACTAAAGCAAACCTCAAGTAGAGCACTGCAATTTCAATGGATTCTACTTTCACTCTTGTTTGATTTAGTTAGGAAGAAATAAGAGAGATAATGACATACATAACACATAAATAAATTCACAAATACATAAGAAAGCACTGTACCAAAACAAATTCCACAGGGATCCCAAAGAGTGTTGCAAACCTTGGTCTCAATTCCTTAGCCAAAATGTTGATATGAGTGTACAATGAAGCTCCTTACTTTCTCAAGAGTCCAACCATGCTAATGACTGAAAACCCACATAATATAGACAAAAAATAGCTCATCCTAGCCTCTAGGGGTAGAGATCACATGTTTAGGAGCTGTTCCAACTAATTCTAAACTGAGAACTAGAAATTAGGCAATGGAACAACATGCCTCTAGAAACAAGGGAACTGATTCATTCAGTTTCAAACAACTTTTAAACAGATGAATATACCTCCATAAATGAAATTTTGACATATTTACATCATGATCCATCAATATACATTAAATTACATCATAAATTTGACATTAAGAAGGTGAAAAAGTCAAACTGGCAAAAACTAGGCGAAAAACAGAGCATTCCTGGTCAAACTGGGCCAAATTTCCTCTATGCACCACGCTTGATTCTCTATGCATAGCACCTGTTTGGACCCACGTTTGGAGGCCTTCCCAGTGTCCACATTTGGTCCAAGTGTGCTTGTTGGAAAGGTCTTCCTATCTAGTTTCTAACCCAAGTAAAATTTGTGAATTTAGCCTCCATTTGCCTCTCCAAAATTCAGTTCTCCCAACACTGCTTCCTATGTGTCAAAATAGGGGCAGTAAACTCATTTGTTTTAGTGTTTTTCACCTTTTTGAGGGCTCAAAACCTGTCCAAATTTCTTGGCCATTGGTAGGAAAGCATATGTTTCGATGCCAAATCCAAAACTGCTGATTTTTTGTGATTTAGAGGCTCCTATCAAAATCAAGTGCCACGTGGCACGACGCGTAGAGCAGAAAATCCTGTTTTGCGTGCCAAAAATTTCAAAAATGCAAAAAGTGCCCCAATTTTTTTGAAATTTGGGCTGAGTCTTCTCTTGTTGTGCTGGGCCAAGGAAGCCTCAACCAATATCTGAAGTCGATCATGCTCCTTTCACCTCTTTGATCTCTTCTTCAACTTTGCCTTCAAGCTTTTAATTCTAGCTTGGCACACCATATTCCTTGATAAATAATGATATGCCATGTTTCTCAACATATTTTTCTCATTTATGGATTTCTCTAGCATCCTCTCCAAGTGGATATTAGTCCTTTCCAACCAAGACTCGCGATCAACATTGATCTCTCACTTACGTGAAGTGAACTCCATCCTCCTCCTTTGGGTAGCTTGGCGATTCTCCCGAATGTTTTGCAACTCCATAATTGCTTGTTGATCTTCAAGTTGCTTATTTCTTTGCTCTAGGTAATTTATAATCCACTCATCCCTCTCCAAGTTGAGGGACAAGGCATTGATGTCCGCCTGCTACTCTTGGATGATTTCTTTGAGATTTGTGCTTTGTAGGCCCACATCGGTATCATCACCCTCAATGAGAATGAAATCAGTCTCCCACTCACCTGATGGTCCTTATCCTGTAATGGCCTCTTGCCTTTTTCCTGAACCCGATGACGGAAGCGAGACCCCTTCCACCCTGGGTGGAGATAATAGTCGCTTTGATGCTGCAAAAAACCGTCTAGTGCCCCTCTGATAAGTGATAAACATCAACATACTAGTGGTCTGTGTCTCATGACCCTCATGCTGATAAGAAGGTCCACCTGTCTCATGCAAAGCCTCTGAAGGTCCCTGAGGAACTATGAAAAACTCACGAGAAATGAAGTCCTCCCAAGTGATACCCTGCAAGCCAAGCTGATGGATGACCACAATTTTAATGAGAGAAAAATGATATATACTGTTGAACTACTGCTGAGGAGTCTTGTGCTATACTAGGGTGGTCATCTTCTCAATATTTCGGCACATGAAGTAGGGGAGGTTCATCATCCTCACCTTGGTAAAATGCATCAACAGCTTCATATGATAGGCATATAAACGGGAAAACCGGCCCTCACAGCTGAAATACTTCATTATCAGTTTCATTAAAGGAGCATATGAATCTTTGAGGTACGAAAAAGGAAAAACTCTGTTGATTTGTCTCAAATAATAGGGCTTGATGTATGGTTCATAACGTTGCCGTTTAATTTGCTGCCTCTTATTCCATTGCTCTCTAATGTTAGGAATACCGGTTGCTATTGAAATAGATTTTCATGTTAAAGTGAAGGTGGCACCAGCTAAAGTGGCTTGACCATCATGTAAATGAAGCACAAACAAATGAGCCAGCCAACTCATGATGAAACTGAATTCTAGCAACCATCTGACAAAATTCATAGTAGGACTGATGTTGGAAACAAGTGATGGCAAGAGGGCAGGCCTGTAACTCAACAAGAGTGGTTGGTTCTTCTCGAATATGTTTGCCACCTCTATGAGGCCTCTTGGGTGCATGTACCTCTCTAGGTGAGTCAGTGTGTGTCTCCTCTTCATAATCATATGAGGGATTAGATTCCATCTCTGCTAGTGGATGAGCTGTCTTGATGAGAAGTAGGTGCTTTATGATGTTTTTTATTTTTGCCACCAAGGGAAAAATATGTGAGGGACTGTGGAGGGAGGAAACAATGAGGGATTTTTGGGACTGTTGGGATAGGGTTTAGTTAGAGAAACAGGGGATTAGGGAGTAATTTGGGAGTTTTGGGTATAGCACTAGGGTTTGGGAATCATATTTAGGATTTTGGGGAAAATAGGATTGGTGATAGGGATATATGATTTTTGTGTTGGGAATATGGGAATTAGGTAATAGGGGAATAAACTAGGAAAATGAGTGAGGAAGTGGAAAAGTGAGGGAATAACTTGGCAGCAAAAACAATAGTGCAAACCCTAGGCATTATTTCTTTTGAGATATGCAAGAGGTAGGGTTTGATTTTTTGTTCACACAACCACCATAAATTTGATGACAAATACTTTCACTAGCCAAGAGGAGAGCTGCACTTACTTGTACACTGGAGGATTTGGGCGAGTTTGCCGTTTTTGAGGAAGTGGTTGAAGAACTGGGCTTGGCAGCGCTATGCATTGTGCCTCAAACCCAACGCACCACGCTCTATGTATGCGTCGCGCCCATTCACTTCTACACTGAAAATCGCCGCCGTGTGCGCCACGCCTGCTCTGTGCGCTGCGCCACTTGCCCAGTGTGCCGCGCCTTTGAACTCGAGCAATATTTTCACCAATGTTCTCCCTTGACTCAAACACAACCTTGCTTTGCTCACCTTTGGTTCTTTGAATGCAAATGGGCTTTTCAAATTGAAGAAATCATTTATATACAAGGAGCCTTTAATTTTTTATGCATAAAACCCACTTTCATAATGTTTGGAATATGACTTTATTTTTTAAACTCTGTTTTGAGCTTTTTCACTTTATTAGAGCTTGTGATGAACTGAATGACTTGTGTTTTGTTTTCTTTGCAGGGAGTTGGGAGCTACTGAGGCTAGGGAAAGTGACCAGGGTTGCAGGTGAAGTGATTTACATATGAAGGAAATGAAATTACATAAATTTGTACAATAAAATCTAAAACACTCTGTTTTTCCTCAAAACAGAGTTTTGAGGAGAAATACATCTCTGAACACTTGATTATAAAATTTATTGATGTTGGAACCTCCTCATGTGCCTGCTGGCTGTTATTGGGCATTTTGAACATCTATTTGATGCAACCCTAATGAAAGCCTAGACCTAATGACAATGAAACCCTAAAAAGACTTTTGCAATCTTTAAGACAAAAAGGTGACTGTATATGCTTTTGATGAATAAACATGAGCCAACAGGTAAATGACATGAGGGAAACTATAGAAGAAACCACTACCGTCAGATGATCCATGTGCCTAATGGGATGCCGCTGACTAGGCGGGACACCTAATATGCAATGCAACAAGAGGATTTGATATCTGACGGAGGGATGAAGATATCGACACAAACATGGCGATAAAAAACACAAGAGAAGACAACAACATCTTGACCTTTTCTATGTAGTGGCTAGCTTCGAATTTGGACATGACCAAAATGAGCAAAATTGAGACCAAATTTTAGTGTAGCTATAAACTCAGATTGCTTCAAGATATTCATTGTTTGAAGCAGACAATTATTACTGGAGGTTTGTATAATTTCTTCTTTAACCTTATATCTCTAGTATTGTATAGTGTCTAATAATCCCAGATTTGTATAGACATCTTTGGGGTCTATTTTTGGTAAAGACCAAGAACTAGACTTACTTTGTTCATTTAATAATGTAATAGCTTTATCATGGATGACAATGTGAAAACCAGATTGTATTGTTTCATTACATTCCTTCTCTTCTTCTTCTCTAAGAATTTCATCAAAACTTTTATCACTAAATTCATGAAGAGAACTTCAGGTTGTAGAAAAAGTATTCATAACCAATACTTTGTAACAATAGGAAGAAAGAAGAAATACTTTCAACCTCACTCTGATACCAACTACAAAGCGCACACAGCGAAAGCGAGAATGCAGAAATAAACAATATTCGTGATGCTATATTGTGCAATAGAGGAGTCTCTTCCCTCTTTGTGATTAAAGTGGGAAACAACATTTTTAGTACCAGAAGGACATTTTGAATGGAATATTATGCCCTTTGGACTAGTAAATGCTCCATCTGCCTTCCAGAGGATTATGGATGAAACTTTTGAAGGTATGGATGATTTCTTGAAGAAATATATTGAGATGCTTTATATGAGAGGGAATATTTTCAAAATGAATTAGAAAATCATCAATATATTTCTTCAATAAATCATCCATACCTTCAAACTTTTCATCCATAATCCTCTGGAAGGCAGATGGAGCATTTACTAGTCCAAAGGGCATAATATTCCATTCAAAAAGTCCTTCTGGTACTTAAAAAGTTGTTTTCCACTTATCTTCTTCTTTTATATCTACTTGCTAGAAACCAGACTTTAAATCAAACTTGGAAAATATTTTTGACTGTGATATCTGAGGAAAAAGCACTGAGGGCTTTGGCAAGGGATAAGAATCATAATTAAGAATATTATTCAAAGGCTTGTATTTTACTACCAATATTGGTTTTCCTCTAATAATCTCTAAGTGTTTGTTGACATAAAATCCAAAACAAGCAATAGGGCTATGAGATTTTATGATCAAACCTTTTTGCAGTAAGGATTTTATTTCTTCTTTACAATACCTGAGTTGTTCAGAACTCATCAATATTGCTTTTGATCTTTTGAGTTTTCCATGAAATTCCTTTTTCAAAGGCAATTCTACTTCATGTTTATGAATATGCCAAAAGGCATTTGGATCTTTAGAACAACAAGGTTTTAGTTTCTAAGAGATCTCGCTTATTTCTTTTTCAAATTTTCCTTTCAGAATATTTTCATCAATCTTGAGCATTTCTTTCTTCTTCTCCATTTTTGCCAAGGTATTATGTAACCTGTCAATTCTGCTCAATCTATTAGGAGAATTGGAATGAATAAAAGGATAGAAATAATCTATACCTTTGAAGAGAAGAAAATATCCCCATTTCTGTGATTTTTCATCATAAGGCTTCCATGTCTTCTGAAATTGCTTAGGAAATAAGTTCCTAAGTACATAGCACAATCAATCCCTGTGACTAATGGAGCATGAACTTGAATTCCTTCAGATTGAGAAACGAAGACATCCATTATAGCTTCTTTTGTTGTCTTGATTTCTCCACTTGTAGTAACAACTCCTGGGCACTTTGTCTTTTGTATTTGACGATATGGAATTACAATGCCACTTACTATGTTCAATCTTGAACTTGTATCAATTAGAGCCTTCCACCATTCTATGGAAGAACGAATTCTGATTTTCATTTTTACACAGTACATTACATCTACGTTCATTGCATTCATTCCTAATCCAGATCTAGGATCTTCAAATTCTTCATCTTGAATTTCAAAGTCTTCAGATTTGAAAATCCCTTTCATTGGATCATGATATGGATCAGGATGACTTTCTGGTTCTTTCAGTTCTGTCTGTGAAGATTCTCCTTTTGTGGGTTGTGCATGTAAAGAATGTATATTGTGCCCCTAATGTGCTTCAATACATAGTATTCTATTCTCTCTGACTTCTTTTCTGAGATCTTTGATAGCTTGACTAATTGCAGGAAGTTTTGGAGGAAGATCATCTTTAATTGTTTGCTATTTGAATTATCTTATTAGACCATCAACTTAAAATAAGGCTGCAAAAGGATATAGCTATGTTGATGATTTATCTGTGTCTTTTACTATTCTTGATATTGCTATGACTTGGACTGTTGAAGATGGATCATCAGCAATCCTTTATACATTTCTTTGAGTTTTGAATCAGCAGCATTAACCATTTGTGTAAAATAATTTCTAGAAAGCGCATAATGATCTAAGCTTTCATTTGATAGTGGTCTAAACATTCAGACTGCATTACATTTGCAAATGTCAGGATCATTACACTCACAGAGTTCTTGAAAACATTCATTATAGTGTGGATCTTTGCAATATTCAACTTCAAAATATTCTTCTTCATAAACAACATGTATCGGGTCATTTAGATCATAATAATTTTCTGAATCTGTTAATTCTTCACAGCTAGAAGGGAGATCAATAATATTTACCTTGCCAGATTTATTCTTATAGCTAAATTGCTTCTTCTTACCAGATTGGTGTTTGTCTTTTTTAAATTTTTGACAATTTGGAGCAATATGTCCTTTTTCATTACAATGGAAGCAAAATATTTGCTTCTGTTTTGGCCTTTGATGAAACTGGTGTGTTTTTTTGTATTGTCTAAGAGGCCTTCTATGAATGACTTTTTTTGTTTTCTGGGGATCTAAGAGTTTGCTTAGAGTAAGCTTTCTTTTTAGAGCGATGACGATCATATCCCCCTAAACTTTTAGAGCCATTTAAATTCCATTGTTTACATAGTTGTTGATAGCCATGTGGTTTAGTGGAGCTGATGGCAGCTCGAGCAACTTTCATCTGAGAGCAGAGTTCAACAATGACAACTTTAATAGCTTATCTTATAACGCCAAACTTATAGGCACCAATATTTCCAGGAAGCTTATTCAAAATGGCAGTAAATACCCAATTTGGTAAAGAAGAAATGAAGATTTCTTTTAATTTGGGATCTAGAATCATGTCAAAAGAAAGAGTATGCAGACGATGGAGATATTCCATAAAATATTCATCAAAATGATGCATATTAGTAAGCTTCATGGATGTAAGTGTGACTGCAGCAAGTTCATTATTGATATGAGGATAACCACAAAAATTGACAAGAATGCCATGCATTAGGAAACCAATCATGTTATTCACAAGTGGTGAATTCTGTGGATCCATATATGTAGTATTATCTGGGTTCATTACCAAAAATGTTTCCCAAGAAGGAATGAGGATAGGATCATAATGAATTTCTTCTTTAAGCCAAGAATCAAGGAGTCCTTCGAATCCACTGATGATTTTCTTGGTTGCATTTATTGGAGAAATGTCATCTGCTAAATATGTGCGGTAGCAAACCAACATGGAACTCAATGTAGATAGTATTTCCAATTCAGAACAATTGTCAATATTCCATGAATATGTTGAAGAAGCAAACCAATCTTTAGGATATTATGATTTCATGACATCCCTTTTATCAAGAGCAGGTGACCAAGAAGAATTCCAAGAAATTCTATCAGTAACTTTATGTACAGTTGTATCTTTGGGTTCTTCTTCATAAAAAAATAAAATTAGATCAGGAATGCCTTTCGCTATCTGAAAACTTGCTCTATCAAGAGGAGAAAAATTATTCACAAGAAACTCTAAATCTTCTAGAGTAAGAGGAGCAGAGGGAGCTACTTCAAATTTATTGAGTACTATATCAGAACTAGAAGGCTTATCATGATCATCTCTTGATTTCAACCACTCAAGAACTGCCATTTTATGTCCAGGGCTTGAAGAGTTTAGACTGGAAAACATGCCAAGATTAGCCATAGGAGCATAAACAAAGGTAGTTTCTGGTTTATGAAAAATGATATCACCAAGATTCTTCAATTTTGATTGAAGAGTAGTAGGAACAACATGGAAAGGAAATTGATCTTGAGGATCTAAGAAATAAGTAGTAGCTTTAAAAGTAGGATTAGGAGTGTTCTTCTTTTTCAGACTTTCAACAGAAGTAGAGACAAGCCAAGCTTGTTTCTTTGCTACTTCAAGTGACGTTTTTAAGCTTGTCATTATATCCCGAGTCTTATCTGCTATTGGATATACTTTGCCAATCCATTTAGAATTATCATTAATCCCTTTTTCTAAAACATCAATAGTTTTAACAATATGCAAATCATTTGATCCAAGAGTTTTTATTCCATCTAATAATTGATCTCTGGTAAAATCCACCTTTTGAAGAATTTTATGAATTATTTCTTGGAGCATTTTATTTTCTCTGGCTACATATTGATTATTTCTTTCTAGATGTTTAATCAAACTATCTTGAGCAATATTTGTCCAGTTTGTTGCTGCAACAGATTCTCTGTCTGAAAGATGAGATTGGTCAAGCTGAAGTGGAAGTAACTTAAAAATCTTATCATCTTGTCTGATAACAAGATTTTTCCAAGGAGGAATTGCTGACTCAGTGCTAAGAATAGTGCCATCTATTAATTCCCATTTGTGCTATGGCACTTCTGTCTTTAAGGCTGACCCTTGCATCATATTCACTCTAAGGGTTTGATATATGTGTTCTAACAAAATCTCCCCTTTCATCTTGACAGACTGTAAATGTTTCAGAACATTTGGTTTTTGCAACATATTTTTATATTTATCATCTATGTGAGGGATGATAAGAGGTCCAGGAATTTCAACTAGATTTTCCTTAATCTTTGTTTTTATATCCTCACAAGATAGATTCTTGAACTTTTTAACCAAAGCCATTTCTACTTCATTTGTACTTGGATAGTAAAATTCATAAAAAGAAATCCATTGCTTATTCTGTTCCATCCAAGTTTTCCAATTTTCATTATTGACTTTGCTGGTTGTTGAGCTATATTTCTTTTAGTAGGTTTTCATTTCTTCATAGTATCTATACTCTTGTTGATGCGTATACAGATCCTAGTTAAACATCTTCTTATACCATTCATTTGAGGGATCATAAGGACTTGTTCCTTTGTATATCTTAAGAAATTTAATGATTTCTTCATCAAAAGGAAGTTGTATTTTACTAGAGGTCTTATTTCTAGGATCCAATCTATAGCTAGGGATTTATTCTGGATATCCTAAGCCTTTTGTAGCAGATTTTCCTACTGATTGAAGCAAAATTTCTTCATGAGCTGAAAAAGGAGTACACTTTGTCTATTCTTGTGTTTGATTTCCAGAACTTGGAACAAAACAAATCATGTTTATTCTTCTTCTGTCTTTATCATGTTCTTCCTTTTCATAGGGTTTTGGAAGACTAGGAGTTTGCTGACAAAAGTTAGGAGAACAATGAGGATGACTACATACAGATGGTTGCAGAAACTGTGGAATTTGTAATGTTGATTGCATATTGATTGTTCTAGGAGGAACAATATTTGAATGTTGATACTAAAGAGTTTGTGCAATCATATTTGACAACATATGCATGAAGTTTGGATAAGAAGTAAGATCATATGAGGGACTTGGTGATCCTTCAAGACTAGATGCAATAAAGGACATTTGTGGTCTTAGTAAGATTTCAGATTTTAGAGGGTTTTGTATAACAAGAGGAGGAGGAGGTCCACCATGCTCAAAATATGCACACTCTGATTGGGGAAATAAACGAGTTTGAACAAGGCCATTATCTTCTCAAATAGAAGTTTGAGCAATGATAAGCTATGGATAGGGAGAAGTACGAATAGAAGCCCAATTTGTGACCCATTTTGTTGGCGGTTTAAGATCTCGACGAGATATCATTTGAGGAGCAACAAGATTTAAGCCATATTCATGAGTGATTAGAGTAGTGAACTTAGAGGTTTCAGAAACTTGTTGGACAACAGAAGGAGTGGTCTTCTTATAAAATTTGATGACACATCACCGATGAATAGAAACATTATTGCTATAATCTTCAAAATCATCATATCCATGTGTTTGGATGATGAGCATTAGAGTATTGATGACATTAGGATCATCTAAGGAAATAGAAAAATCAGGAACACAAGACCAAGATATTGGACCATAGGCTAATTTTCTTTGACATCCTCCAATTAAAGCTTTATGAAAAATTTTCCATCGGTGATAAAAAACACAAGAGAAGACAACAACGTCTTGACCTTTTCTATGTAGTGGCTGGATTCCAATTTGGACATGACCAAAATGAGCAAAATTGAGACTAGCTTTTAGTGCAGTTGTAGACTCAGAATGCTTCAAGATATTAATTGTTTGAAGCAAATGATTATTACTGTAGGTTTGTAGTATTTCTTCTTTAACCTTATATCTCCAATATTGTATAGTGTCTAATAATCCCAAATTTGTATAGACATCTTTGGGGTCTATTTTTGGTAAAGACCAAGAACCAGACTTACTATGTTCATTTAATAACGTAATAGCTTTATCATGGATGACAATGTGAAAATCAAATTGTATTCTTTCATTACATTCCTTCTCTTCTTCTTCTCTAAGAATTTCATCAATACTTTTATCATTAAATTCATGAAGAGAACTTCGAGCTGGAGAAATATCCATAACCAATACTTTCTAACAACATGAAGAAAGTGGAAATACTTTCAACCTCGCTCTAATACCAACTAAAAAGCGCATAGAGTGAAAGATAGAATGCAGAAATAAACAAGATCTATGACTGACACTTTAATCACAAAAAGGGAAGAGGCTCCTCTACTGCGCAATCTAGCATCATGAATCTGTTGTTGAATATATTTAAATACGAATGCCAACAAGAGTATTAGCTCATAATAAATACCAGGTTTGCTTAATTGCTCCAATATCTAGCAATTATTCTGAACAATATCCTCGTGCCGAAACACGAACTCTAGCCCAATGGTCTACTTCTGCGACTTTGCGACTTCTTCAACCTTAACAAGGCTCATACAAGTTCGAGAATAGAATCCAAAACAATCTACGATGGAGACACAAATTTATAGAAATTGAGGAATCTTTATTAATTAACTTCAAAACTCAAGTATTACAAAGTTGCTTCTTAAGAAAAAGGCTCTCTCAATCTCTCCAAGCCCGAATGCCTCCCTTCCCTAGTCTTGATCTATTTATATATCCTCCAAGTACTGGGTTAGGTGATACCTCCATATCGGATATGGGAGAATCTTACTTTACATCAAAATCAAATCCTTACATCAAATATGATAAAATCCTGCTTTCGGGTAACCCGGAGGACATCCGCACAATGATTCAATCATAAAATATTTATCCTTATCCATTTATTTAATTATATGTGTGGGATTGATTACACTATAAGAGATTCTTTTTCAGGGAACCTTACAAAAAACCTGTCTGCCACCAAAGTCAGATAGAAAGACATTAAAAAATGACAAAATGTTCTAGTTGTTCACGGGAATAATGATGTTCTCTAAACCTAGTCAAGGAGTCATTATTAAAATACTGAGTAAAGTTCTTCCTCACATTCCCAAATTGGTATTTCAACATATTCTGGTACTTCATCCTGAAAAGTAGTGGGCCAAAAGGATTTAAATATTGATCTGTCATGGCATGAAATGACTCATAGTCATGTGAAGAGCCACTCATACTTCCCCCGAATCTTTTGAAGAAAATATTTCATGTAATAAATCAATGAAAAGATCCATTGGCGCAGAGTGCTGCAAGCATGTGATAATTGGTGATATTGTTGATATCTAAAGTCCTTTTGTATAAAATTCCTGATTGATGTGCCCATGGTTCTGTAAATCCAGGAAGTTGTAATAACTGAAGAGAGAATGGGTAAAAACATAGAGGACTGATACCGTAACTGTTCCACCATTATTTAAACCATTTAGGTGTGGGTCTTGTTCTTCAATTTGTGTAACTTGCATTCCATGGTATCTAAAAGAAGACTACACAATAGAAAAACGAGTTAGTTTTATTTTCAAAACACATACCTGTATACCAGGGTTTCTCTTGCCATTCATGATCTTCATAGTTTTGAAGGTCGGGTGGCAATAGGAGGCAATTAATGTAGATTTCATAGCAAATTAGATTTTCATTGTATCTTTGTGTAATGTGAAATAAAGAATTCTCAAATCTTGAAGAAAACTTAAAGCTTCAAAAGCTTCATCATTTTTTTGCATTTGATCATCCCATGAGAAATAACTATGTCCAGTTCCATGCCGATATTTGATTTCTTTCATTAGAAACCAATCTTCTTGATAATCGAGTAGAAGTTTCTGCAGATCAAAAGTGTGAGAACCATCAGCACATCAATTTGAATCTCATTTTCTAATCTTCTTATGATTTTACATCTGAGATTATTTACATCATTTATCTGTAAAAATTCTCGACTGAGAAGATTTGCAAAGGAATTCTTAAGTCTAGAAATGAACTCTACATCAAAACGATACTGGGCCAATGTCATGATCCATCTAACCATTGCTGCATCTTCAAAGTCACATCTATGGATAGAAAAATTAAGGGCTTGGCAATCTGTTTTGACTGTAAAATGTTTATAGATCACAAAATCTTTGAATTTGGCAATGCCAAAGCAGACAACTCTAAGTTCTTTCATTAGGATGGACCAACTTTTTTGTGTAGTTGACTAGATTCCAGAGGCATACTGGTAAATTTCATATTCCATTTTGTTTTTATTAGGATCATGTTGGTAGAAGATTTCACCCCATCCGATATCACTGGCATCTGTAATGATGGCTTTTGGCCATTCTTCATTGATTGTGCTTAAAGGAAAAATATTCCTAATTTTTCCTTTAATTCTTCTAATTGCCTCTGTTAAATCCTTTGTCCAAGGGATTGGATCTTTTTGCAATCTTTTATTCAATAAGCCTCTGTCTTGGGCACAATGTCTGACAAATTTGGAGATGTAATTCAAAATACCCAAGAATGTTTGTAGTTGAGTTTTATCAGTGAGTCTGTCTGGAAATTTATCTATGAAATCAAGACTATGTTGCATAATGTAATATGATCCATATTGAATCACATACCCCAAGAAATCTATCATAGTTCGAAATAACTTCATATTTGAATCTGATAAAACTGCACCTTTTTATTTGACTCTCTTGTAGAATATATTGAGATGCTTTATATGTGAGGGAATATCTACAGAATGAGTGGAAAATAGCTAGAAAGGAGATCAATAATATTTACCTTGCCATATTTATTCTTATAGCTAAATTGTTTCTTCTTACCAGATTGTTATTTGTCTTTTTTCAATTTTGGAAAATTTGGAGCAATATATCCTTTTTCATTGAAATGGAAGCAAAATATTTGCTTCTATTTTGGCCTTTGATGAAACTGGCATGTTTTTTTGTAATCTCTGGGAGGCCTTCTATGAATGACTTTTTTGTTTTCTGGGGATCTAAGAGTTTTCTTAGAGTAAGCTTTCTTTTTAGAGCGACGACGATCATATCCCCCTAAACTTTTAGAGCCATGTAAATGCCATTGTTTACATATTTGTTGATATCCATGTGGTTTAGTGGAGCTGGTGGCAGCTCGAGAAACTTTCATTTTGGAGCGGAGTTCAACAATGACAGCTTTAATAGCTTGTCTTATAACACCAAACTTATAGGCACCAATATTTCTAGGAAGCTTATTCAAAATGGAAATAGTTACCTAATTTGGTAAATAAGAAATGAAGATTTCTTTCCATTTGGAATCTAGAATCATGTCAAAAGAAAGAGTATGCAGACGATGGAGATATTCCATAAAATATTCATCAAAATGTTGCATATTAGTAAGCTTCATGGATGTAAGTGTGACTGAAGCAAGTTCATTATTGATCTGCGGATAACCACAAAAATTGACAAGAATGCCATGCATTAGGAAACCAACCATGTTATTCACAGGTAATGAAGTTTGTAGATCCATATATGTAGTATTATCTGGGTTCATTACCACAGATGTTTCCCAAGAAGGAATGAGGATAGGATCATAATGAATTTCTACTTTAAGCCAAGAATCAAGGAGTCCTTCAAATCTACTGATGATTTTCCTGGTTGCATTTATTGGAGAAATGTCATCTACTAAATATGTGCGGTAGCAGACCAACATGGAACTCAATGTAGACAGTATTTCTACTTCAGAACAATTGTCAATATTCCATGAATATGTGGAAGAAGCAGGCCAATCTTTATGATATTCTAATTTCATGAAATCCCTTTTATCAGGAGCAAGTGACCAAAAAGAATTCCAAGAACTTCTATCAGTAACTTTATGTACAGTTGTATCTTTGGGTTCTTCTTCATTAGAAAATGAAATCAGATCAGGAATGTCTTTTGCTATCTGAAAACTTGCTCTATTAGGAGGAGAAAAATTATTCACAAGGAACTCTAAATCTTCTATTCATACTTCTCCCTATCAACAACCTATCACTGCTCAAACTTTTATTCGAGGAGATAATTTCCTTGTTCGAACTCATTTCTTTCCCCAATCAGAGTGTGCACAGTCTGAGCATGGTGGACCTCCTCCTCCTCTTGTTATACAATACCCTATAAAATCTAAAATCTTAGTAAGACCACAAATGTCCTCTATTGCATCTAGTCCTAAAGGATCACCAAGTCCTTCATATGATCTTACTTCTTATCCAAACTTCATGCATATGTTATCAAATATGATTGCACAAACTCTGCAATCAGCATTCCAATTTCCACAGTTTCCACAACCATCTGTATGTAGTCATCCTCATTGTTCTCCTAACTTTTTTTCAGAAAAATCCTAGTCTTCCAAAACCCCATGAAAAGGAAGAGTAGGTAAAGACAGAAGAAGAATAAACATGATTTGTTTTGTTCCAAGTTCTGGAAATCAAACACAGGAATATACAAAGTGTAGTCCTTTTTCAGCGCATGAATAAATTTTGCTTCAATCAGTAGGAAAATCTACTACAAAAGGCTTAGGATATCTAGAAGAAATCCCCAGCTATAGATTGGATCCTAGGAATAAGATTACTAGTAAAATACAGCTTCCTTCTGATGAAGAAATCATTAAATTTCTTAAGATATACAAAGGAATAAGTCCTTATGATCCCTCAAATGAATGATATAAGACAATGTTTAACTGGGATCTGTATACTCATCAGCAAGAGTATAGATATTGTGAAGAAATGAAAACCTATTCAAAGAAAGGTAGGTCAACAATCAACAAAGTCAATAATGAAAATTTGAAAGCTTGGATGGAACATAATAACCAGTGGATTTATTTTTATGAATTTTATTATCCAAGTACAAATGAAGTAGAAATGGCTTTGGTTGAAAAGTTCAAGAATCTCTCTTGTGAGGATATAAAAACAAAGATTAAGAAAAATCCAGTTGAAATTCCTGGACCTCTTATCATCCCTCACATAAATGGTAAATATAAAAATATGTTGCAAAAACCAAATGTTCCGAAACATTTACAGTTTGTCAAGATGAAAGGGCGTTTTTGTTAGAACACATTCGTCAAACCCTTAGAGTGAATATGATGCAAGGGTCAGCCTTATAGACAGAAGTGCCACAACACAAATGGGAATTAATAGATGGCACTATTCTTCGCACCGAGTCAGCAATTTCTCCTTGGAAAAATCTTGTTATCAGACAAGATGATAGGATTTTTAAGTTACTTCCACTTCAATCTGACCAGTCTCATCTTTCAGACAAAGAATCTATTGCAGCAACACATTGGACAAATATTTCTCTAGATAGTTGATTAAAAATCTATAAAGAAATCATCAATATGCAGCGGGAGAAAATAAAATGATCCAAGAAATAATTGATCAAATTCTTCAAAAGGTAGATTTTACCAGAGATCATAACTCTTGGATCAAATGATTTTCATATTGCTAAAATTATTGATGTTTTAGAAAAATGGATTAATGATAATTCCAAATGGATTGGCAATGTACATTCAGTATCACAAAATACTCAGGATATGATGACAAGCTTAAAAATGTCACTTCAAGTAGTAAAGAAACAAGTTTGGGTTGTCTCTACTTCTGTTGAAAGTCTGAAAAAGAAAAACACTCCTGATCCTATTTTTAAAGCTACTACTTATTTTTCAGATCCTCAAGATCAATTGCCTTTCCATGTTTTTCCTACTATGCTTCAATAAAAAATGAAGAATCCCAGTGATATCATTTTTCCTAAACTAGAAACTACCTTTGTTTATGCTCCTATGGCTAATCCTAGCATGTTTTCCAACCTAAACTCTTCAAGCCCTAGAAATAAAATGGTAGTTTTTGAGTGGTTGAAATCAAGAGATGATCCTGATAAGCCTTCCAGTTCTGATACCAACTACAAAGCGCACACAACAAAACTAACAATGCCGAAATAAACAAGATCAGTGACTGATACTTTAATCACAAAGAGGGAAGAGACTCCTATACTACGCAATCTAGCTTCACGAATCTGTTGTTGAATATATTTAAATACGAATGCCAACAAGAGTATTAGTTCATAATAAATACCAAGTCTGCTTAATCGCTCCAATATCTAAAAATTCTTCTGAATAATATCCTTGTGCTGAAACACGAACTCTGGCCCAATGGTCTACTTCTGCAACTTTATGACTTCTTCAACCTTAACAAGGCTCATACAAGTTTGAGAATAGAATCCAAAAAAATCTACAAAGGAGACATAGATTTACAAAAATTTAGGAACCTTTATTGATGAACTTCAAAACTCAAGTATTACAAAGTTGCTTCTTAAGCAAAAGGCTCTCTCACCTTGTCCTTCAGTTCCATCTTGCTCTAGCCATTATTATTCTCAAACAAGTCATTCATTGTTCTCTACATAGTGAATGTAGTTTCTTTCCTGTTGAGATTCAAGACAATATGATCTCAAACTCCCTCTAATATGATTCTCCTCACTTTAGCTACATCCTTCTTCCACTGAGCGAGATCTTGTGCATCAACTGCTAGGGGTTTAACTACATATGTCTAGATGTAAACTAGTAGCTTGTTATCATCTAATACTGCCTCCATGCAGATCTTCCATGCCACAAAATTTTTGGTTCCTTACAAAGCATACTCGAGCATGAGTTTGGTAGAAGTCATCTTCTCAGTCCTCGAGAAAACCTACAACACTGATCTTGTAATTCAAACCTCCTGCAGAAACTTCAAATTCTCTTTTCTACTATGATTCTAGATTTGATACCATGTAGAAATTCATTGTAGATTCAAACTTCTTATGTAATATGCTAAAACAAAAGACTAGAATCTACTCTACTCATCAGCGGAAACAATTAATCCATCAAGAAATCACAACATAAACATGATACAAGATTAAATCACATATGCTCAGAGATTTATCTAAGGGGAAATATTGTTGCTAAAAACTCCTTCCTATTTGTATTTCATTAGATCATAAAAATAGAGAAGAAATATAATGTTTGTTCAACCTGAGCAATCTCTGCATAAGTATAATCTATCTCACTACTTCAAAAGTTGACTCTGGCCAATACTTAGCCCATTTTGCTTCATAACAAGCTCCTATTTCCTTGTGTTGTTTCTCAAGGAATTAGTCCCGTATTAATTAGGGAAATCTCCATCCTGATTTGCTCAACCCTTGTAGGCCCTTCTCTAACCGCATACACCATTTGTACAACTCAGAAAATTATACAACTGATAGTACACTTCCCTTGAACTCCAATATCAATTGGGTAACATGAATTTCATGCAGGAATGAGTTAATTATGGTTGATTTATCAGTTAACTGGTTGAACACATGAAGCTGCACCCATTTCTAGACCTCCTACCAGTTCCTCCAACAGTTGGAACTAGTTTAACTGACATTAACTCATTTTAACTGAATTAAACTATTACAACTCAAATTAAACTCCTAAAATTTAGGAACCACTCTACATTACTCAACTTGAATTAAATTAGCTATCTGAGTGATAAAAACTCAGTTAACTCATTCAAGTTGTCTTGTGATGTGGAATTTTGATTTTATCCTAGTTTAATTCAAGGGAAAATTAAATCGAGATTTTCTTGTTTCCATTTTCAACACTTCACACTCTTATTATGTTATGAGCTTAATTTTTTATTGATTCGTGAAAACATACTTGTAATAATTTTTCAACCAAAGTCATTTATGAACCTTTTTGGATCATATTTAGTATCAAGGAAGTTTCATAATTAGTTTATGTGTGTGCATGATCACAAGGAGAAAGCTTAAGGTAGGTGAAGGAACACATGTGGAAGGTGACTCAGAAATAGGATTGAGGAAAAAAAACAACTGGAAGAAGAGAGATTTCATCTTCACATGAAGATAAGCATAGTCCTTTTGATTTGAAGAAAGAGTTTCATGAAACTTTCATGGAGATGAAGTCCATAGTTTACAAAATGTATCAAAATGGAAGGATTTTAGAGAGGGAATATCATTGATCAAGAAATTTATATATGAATGCTTCTCATCCTTCTTCTCATCCCTCAAGTCCTCCTCGTTCTCCTCCTCCATATCATCAATAGAAACTCACTTCAAAGAATCATTTGTTGAAATTGGACATTAAATTAAATTTCCTAGTATATGATGGGAGCTCAATGCTAAAAAAGTTAGATGATTGGATTTTCCAGATGGAGGTCTACTAAAGTGTGCATCAAATCATCAATGATGAGGTAAAATCCTATTTAGCCTCCCTTCGATTGGTGGGTAATACATTGACATGGTGGAAAAGTAGTTTGTGATACAGTAAAACACATACCTCTTCGTTTGAATTTACTCCGGCATTGAAAAATAAATTTCACCCATTAGCACATAATCAAAAGGCAGTAATTGATTGGAAAGATATGTGACAACATCAAGGGAACATTGTGCCAAAATTTATAGAGGAGTTTAGGAAAAAGGCATTGGTACTAAAAATTCGAGTTAAGACATAAGAGACTCTTTTAAAATACATTGGTTGTTTGCATGACTATATACAGAACACTATTTTTCTTTTGAAGCCATCTAACCTAGATGAGGTTTGTGTACAAGTATCCTATATTGAAGTAAGTAAACAAGGTGGTTGATTCTCCGTGGAAGTTATGCAGATAAAAGAAGGAAAAGGAGAATGGAATGTGAAAACGACCAATTTAATCAAAAGGGGGGATGGAAAACCATCTTACAAGCACTCTCAGAAGGAAGGACATGATGATGAGCATCACTAGAAATTGCGAGGAGAGATGTGACTGAAATGGTTTAGAGAAAAGAAGCAGAAGAAAAAAATTATAGCAACAACAAAACTATTGGATTTGGTCTTAGATATAGGTGACGAAGCTCAAATCACAGTAGTGGACTTGGCAGGTAACATTGGTGATGGTAATGATTATGATTCTAATGGTTTACATGTTTCCGATAAAAAGAAAATATGTAAATCGTTTCACATAAGTTTTTTTGAAACATATTAAAATTGTCACATTGATAGATAATGGTTCTCAAGCTAATCTAATTTTGGATAAAGTGGTTAAGTAATTGAGATTGGAAAAAAAAATGCATCATAAACCTTACTCAATAAACTAGATGAACAAAGATCATAAATTGTGGGTAACCAAGCAATGCAACTTAAAATTTTCAATAACATCTAAGTTTGTGGATGACGTAACATGGGATGTAGTGTCGCTAGATGCATGTGTGACGATGTTAGGTATCCATTATTCGTACGATTGTAAATAAATATTTTTTAGGGAACATAATTGATTTCTTTTGTTTAAAAAAGGAATTGAATATATCATACACTCTCATCCAATCCAAGTAGACAAATATCTTCTAATAGTGAAACAATTGGAAAAGGTGGCTTTTGCAAGAAAAAATTTGACATCTATGTTTGTGAAATCTCAAACACTTAAGCATAAAAATAAAGCATTTATTAAACAATCAGAAAGACATGCATAAGAAATCATAGTTTGTACAACATACGATGTCACTGCATGAAAAGTTGGATCTTGTTAGAGTTGTGAAAGATTAGTAGGGTACAATTTCTTTTAAATAAGTATGTTCAATTTTTTTATTCTACTTTTTTCCCTTCAATAGTGTGTGGTTGGTAACAATAACATATAATGTAGATGTGGATGAAAAATTGATTAGTGTACTTAATAATGTTTATGAAGTATTTATTGTTATTGTGATGAGTTAAGTGCATAGGTTCCATGTAGGATGGCCCATTGATATAAGACAAGTGGAGAAACACCATCTTCACTTCACATCTAGGTAAAAATTAAGCTTTTGGAGACCCAAAAGGTCTTAGTGAGGAGGAATGATCCAGGAGCATCTAGAAATGGCCAAAAAATTCAAAATCTCCATAATCGAGTGAGAGCAATGCCATTGCATAGAGCTTAAAAAACCAAATCAAATGAGAATTGAATAGGTGAAAAAGGAGTATGTATGAAAAAGATATCTCAGATTAAATTTAAACAGGAAAAAATTAAAAGTAAAAGGCTAACATGGTAGCACCAAGGAGTTCCATGTAGCACTGTGGTGCTGATAGGTGGACCCGTGAAAGATTGACATGTGGCATCAGTAGCTGACGTGGCATTGTGTTAGTAGTTAACTAGGGAAATTCATGGAAACTGGTGAGAAATTGAGGGGGCATGACGTGGCCTAATAGAATCTTGAGATGTGGCCCAATAAGGCGTGGACATGTGGCACCCTATTAGACCAGCATGGGCGAAATGTTTGCTTGGGAACACCCAACATAATTTGATCATGTAGCCTCCAAGGTAACAACGAAAAGATTTACCATTAGACCACGCAATTTGGTTGTGAAGTTAGTGGAAAGAATTTATCTTTAAATATGTTTTGTTTTAATTTGGTGGAAATGAGGGGGGAAACAAGGCTTACCATATACGTTGGCTCTGCCAAACATATTAATAACTCCACGAAATGAAGACCATTGCACTGTATAGTAGAACAACTATGTGACGGGTGAATTGTATTGCCACTAGTAGTTTGAGAATTAGTACATTGCAAAAATAAATAAAGTAGCCAATCACCATATCCATCCTAGAAGGAAAATCATAAATTTTCTGAAAAAAATTGGCCTTATTTTGTTTGATAATTATTATTATAATAGTTATAGTAATAAAGTCTTTGAGTCACTTCGCCTTTGGAGATAGTTATATCATTGTATATTTTTAGCATGCTTATGTCAGCCATGAAAGTTCTAACTCTCAAATATTGACAAAGGAATAAGAAACGAGAATTTTGAAATGCTTAAAGATTATGATAGAGGAAGGCATGGATGTATTCTCAAAATTGTTGTGGATTTTACTCTATGGGGCACAGTGGATCCTTTTGCTGTTAGGTGGATAGCGCTGTGACAAAATTTCAAGATTTTTCCTCTTTCTATCCTTCCATGTATTTATAGTTTGGTGTTAAGAAGTTATTTTTGTTTCAACATTGACACATTTTTTTCTTAGGGATGCTCATAGTTTGCACTACACCATGATTGAGAAGGCATGCCACCTAGGCCATATTATGTTCAAATTGACACAATAAGTGACATATTATGGGTGAATTGCAAGCCATGTAATTCATGCCCTTGAACAAGTGATCTTGGGGTAAAATCCATGTTCCTTCCTACAATTTCGAATTACATATTTGATTTTACTTAACAATATGTTGGCAATTTCATATTTAAGTAAAAGTCCAAACTATCATATTTAGTTTTAGGTTCTTTCTCTATATATAGACATATTCTTGGTTGTTGAAATGGGTATTTACCAAGAGTCTCTTTAAAATATAGAGGATAGAGATATAATACATTAACTATTTTGAGGTAATTGGACCCATTTTTATTTAAACTTTTAGTTCAAAATCATACTGAATAATGCATTACTTTGTAGTCCCTGTAAACTAAAGAAAACTTGTTTTTGACATTCATATACTAACATTTCTTTCTCAATAATTGAATTTTGACTCTAGAACCTAGACCATATCTTACTAAGGATCATTTTTGTTCTCTTAAAGTTGCATGAGCTCAAATTTATTTCAAAATATAATAATCTTGATACCTAAATGATTGCTCTCCATATCACGAGCACTTTCAAACAAGGTCACTTTCTCCAAACACCGACCTTGTTGTCATGGTGAGAAATATACGCCCTATTTTCATGAACAAGGAGACCCTACATAGGGCCGCAACATGTGAGTGGAAAATAGGAATAATGCAATCAGGGACTTTCTCGTACACAAGCATGTTCCCATTCTAGGTACCAACATACACTACATTATCATTTGTTCCAAGAAAACTAATACAACTGTCACTCTGTGACAACTATGGAATCCATGCATATGCACTACAAGTGTACCTAAGCTTGGATGCTACTCTATTTTCTCAATTCCACTTTTGCAATTACACAAGAAAACTCAACAATGAGTTTCTTGTTTTGACCCACAATAGATGTTGCATATTGTTTTCACCTGCAAATAAAAAAGAGGGACATAATAGCATGCAATACAATTTTGAAAGTAATATCACTTTATGGAAACATTATATATAAAAAAAGTGCCTGTAGTGGATGGAAGGGAGTAAAGCCATTCCCTACATATACATCAAAATCTAGAGTATTCTTGATAACCCTGGTATTGAACAATTAAGGACGATGGCAAGATAAAAATAAATA
>APFE030647061.1:18045-32717 GCA_000404065.3 Pinus taeda
CTTTTGGATTTTCTCAATCTTTCTCCATGATTCTCTGGAGATGTTGCAACCCCAAATCTCACAGCCATATAAGATAACAAGAGTGACTAAAATTTCAAAGAGGAACTTCTTTTTATCCCACATTACGAGGTTTGTTGTTTTACAATTATTTTCAAGACCAAAATAAGCTTTCCACCCCCCCATTAATCCTTTTCTCAATGCTATGGTTCCAGTTGAGCTTGTGATGAATATCAATTCCTAGGTACTTGTAAGAATACACTTCCTCCAAGTTATTATTGTCATACATAAAATTAGCGTAAGTGTTCTTCTTAGATTTGATAATCATAACTTTTGTTTTGTCAGTGTTAACTGTCATACCCATGGTAGAGCAGAAATCCTTAAGAAGCCTGAGTTGCTTATCAAGATCAGACGGACACCTTTCCAAAAAAACAACATCATCAGCATAGATAAAAAGGATGACGACTATCCCAGCTAAGATCATGCCATCACATCCTGCTTCCTCTAATCAATTAATTACTTATATTAATTAATTAAAAAACAAATTATATTAATTAATTAAACAACAAATTAAATATATATCATTTATTTATTTTTAATTGTGGATTATAATGATATGTAACAAATTATAAATCTAATTATATATAAAACTATATTACAATTAGAAAATTAAATTTCATTTAAAAATATATCCCACCATTTCACATTGAAAAACATATAATAGGGACAAAAGCCGATTAACCCATCGGCCTTTCCTCCCAATATTATGTATATAAAAATTTTGATGGCCCACTGGACCTCTGGCACCACGGGACCAGTAGCATGCATGTCACATGACCCTACATTCCATTAAACGATCAAGAAAAGTCTTCGGACGTTGGACTTGCACGTTCATTAACCCGACGTTACGGCCCAATAAGATCGAACATCTCCTGCGCCCCTTCATCAACGGTTCGGGCTCATCTTCGGGTCAAAACATGCTTCGAGTTTAACAAGCCTCCTGGGACCCGATTTAAGTTCCGTTGACTCGTAAGTCCCGGCTCTTCGCACTGCCATGCGACCACCTCCACGCCATCCCTATTCCTTCGCCTTCGTGGCTGGCCCCGACGGTGACTTCATGGCATTGGCCCATTTTATGACGTGATTCCACCAGCTCCGTAACCTGGCACACACCAACCTCCAGGGTTAATATCAACTTAGATCTATGTTAATTATTGATCTAACTTTTGGGGAGAGACTTAAATTTCTTCACTTACAAATTTATTTAAAATGTAAAATATAAGGTATTTTTCATTACTTATTTAAAATGTAAAATATAATGTGTTTTCGCTGTTTAAATTGTATTTTTAAATGTTATATATTGTCTAAAGTGACTGCGGTCTTTCTGTTTCTTTTGCGGCTAGCGTGAGTAATATTGTGGCGATCTAGGGTTTTTTTCTGCGGCCAGCGTGACTGCTGCCCTTCTGTTTCTTCTACGGCCAGAGGGAAATAACCCGTTAACATTTCTTCCTTTCATAGCTATTACTGCGTCGATCTAGGGTTTCTTCTGCGTCCAGCGTGAGTAATCTGCGGCCCTTTTGTTTCTTCTGCGGCCAGAGGGTTTCTTCTGCAGCCTTCTGGCAGGGTCTTTGGCCAGTGGATTGCATATTCCAGATTTACAGATCTGAGACACAGATCTGAATGGCTTGAGTGGCTCCCTTTTGTAAAATTCTTCAAAAACATTTTTATACTCAGCAGGAGAGCATTCTCCAGATGGCTCCTAGCTTCGCGAAAATAGTTGCTAACTCAGATTCATGCGCCTCTGGGGGCAAGCTCATGCCCATATCGTCAATGAAGTCTCAACTCCCACTATCCAAGTGGACCAAGCCTCACTCAATGAGGCTTTGAAGTTTTAAAGCGTCCTAATCTGCCAATTTAATGGTTTTTGGCCGCAACTGACAAGGCTCCACAGTTGGATCTCGAAGGTATGAAAGCCTGTCATTTCTGATGCAATTAATATCTACCCCTGTGCTAGGGGTTTCTTTATAGTAGATTTTGAAAACCCTGAAAGTGGACAATGTATTCTAGATTCCGGCCCTTGGTTTTGGGAAAACTCATGCCTATTCATGAAACCATGGAACCCATCATTCGATCCCTCAACAAAAGTCATAACCTCAACACCAGTTTGGGTGAGATTGCCAAACCTACTCTTGCATCTCTGGAATTCCTCCTCGCTAAAAGCCATTGGAAATGCAATTGGAAAATTTTACTGTAGGCGCCTAGAAACATAGGAATATGTCATAAACACCTATGCACGCATCTGTGTGGAAATGGACTTCAGCATCGGATTCCCAGCTGAAATACACCTAACAAGTAAAGACTATGTGTGGAACCAAAAACTCGATTATGAAAGTGTCCTCTTCAGAAGTCAATCCTGCTTTGAGACAGACCATCTAGCCAAAAATTGTCCAAAAGCCTCTCAGAAAAATTCTACTAGAAAAAATCAACACAGATCTACATGGTGGGAAGGAGCACAAAAATAACACTACACTGTCATCAAAGAAGAATACTCTCGAGAAAACTCTAAATCACAAGAAATTGGGCAAGAAAGAAACAACTCTCAAGATAAGCAGGGGGAAAGCCCCGCCCAACAACAAAAAAGTGAACTCGACAATACCTCAAGCATCAACAATTATGAGGATTTGAATACCACACAAAATAAATCTTCATTTAACAGCAAAGCAGATCTCTTAGACCAAACTTCTTCTCCGACTATCTTCAAAAAGACGAACACAATAGATCACGAAGCTAAGACACCAATGTCCCAAGAACCAAAAGAGATGAAGGAGATGCAAGATAAAAGAAGTTGGAAAATCGTAGAGAAAAAAAGAAAGCTACAACACCAATCTCGACAAGAAATACGAGGAGCCAGACAATTAAAAACTAAGAAAATTATAGGTCCGATAAACCAATTTAATCTCAGTTGACGTTAACCACCATCATCATTATCATCATCATGTATATATTATATATAAGATAAAATAAACGTTTTAACTATAAAACTTATTTTTTATAATATATACATAATTTTCTTTTTATAATAATATATTAATATATACATAATTGTCATTAAAATCTTTTAATGATATTTAATATATTATCATTCCAAATTAAAATTAATTTTTATTATTAATATACTTTTAAAATATATGTTTAATATTAATTTATATTACAATATTTTATTAATTTAATCTTCATTAAATATTTTTTATATATAACATTAACCTCTCGATTTCAATTTCACATGTGTACATTACCATAACTTAAGCAATTTCTAAAGGTTCATCGTAACTCAATATAATGTCGACGCTTTACACTATTAACACCTTTATTCCTATCATTTACACAAAATATAATAATGCTATATGTGAATTAGTTTATATAGTTTCTTACCAGTTATATAATACAAAAAAATAAGTTTAATATGCAGCGATGTTATTTTGCAAAAAGTAATTGATAGTAAAAGTATACAAATTTTCGTCTTCTTTGATCTTAATTGCTTTTAATTATTAAAATTATGATTCCCATGGTTTTATTTTGTAAGCAACATTATAATAGTTTAGATCTTCTTCAACTTTTATATTTAAATTTCTACTTTATAGTATTAAAATAAATTTCAAAATATTAAAACAAATAAAATTGTTATAGTTTTTAAGCAAGGAGTTTTTATAGTTGAACTCACAAAGTTAAGATTCAATAAGTGTTTACTTAAAACAATGAACTTTCTATTTTGCATTAAAATTATTTACATCAATTGGCTTTTGTTTGTTGTCTAATGCATCTACAAATGCTTATAAGTCTTTACCTTGCATTATTTGACAACCTAATATTTCAAAGTCTTATATGATTTCTAGACAAGTTTCTCATAAAATCACGCTAGCTATTAAAGGTAAAAATGTTTAAAAGAAAAATATTAATATCATAAAATCAAAAGCTATTAAAATTAGGTAAAAATGTTTGAAAGAAAAACATTATATAATATCAAAGGAACATATAATTAATTATGAAAAGACATGTTGACTTAGGGGTATACCAAAGAGCTGTAAAGATTTATAATGGAGGAGACATTGTTTTTTCTTATTAATACATTATATTATTTTGAAATATGTTGTTAGTTAAAGAATAGTTAAGTTTTAGGCATTTTATATTTAAATAATAATAATAATAATATTTATAAGTATTGTGAGACTTTTATTAATAGATTAGAGAGACAATAAATGTAAAATTGAGACTATAATATCACTTCCAATTAAAATCTAGGGAATGATAAAAATCACAAATGTGATATGATAGATATATTTGTAGATTATGGAGATCCAGATGTAAGGTAAAGAATTTTGATTAAAAAATTAAAATAATAACTACTAATATTTTAAAATTAAATAGGAGAATATTTTATTAAAAAATTTATTTGTAAATATATAATAAACAAGGATCTATATTATAAAGATAATTTAACATTATTATTATTATTATATTATTATTATAATTATATTATTAGTAGTAACCACCCAAATAAGAAATATATATCATAAAATAAAATGTTATTGTTAAAAAAATTCAAAAACAAACTTTGTAAATTATTTTTATGAGTTTGACACACTTAGAAATGAAATTTTCATAAATATTGACATTTGATAGGTGTACTACTATGACATTTGGGTATATATATAAATAATAATAATAATATCCATTTTTAAGGTCACAGCCAAGCCAGACACCAAATTGGTGTATGAGACCCCCTTGTTTGTGGGACAAGGGACCCACCTCCGTGCAGCGATCTGCTAAGTCTACGAAAGCATACATACTCTACCCCCCTCTGGTTTTGAACCTGTGACCTCTTAGGAGGAAACACATGCTCTTAAACATATAGGCCCACTAAAAGCTGTATATAAATATATATATATATATATATATATATAATATATATATATATTAAATGGAAATTTTCGTAAATATTGAAATTGGATGTGTGTACTATAATTATAATTGAAACATATAAAAAAAATTGATTTTTGATTTTTTAATATTATATATCTCTAAATATATATTAAATAGCTCTATAAAAATAGTGATTCATCTATATAAACCAATAAAAAAATAAAAATTCAAATTTAAAATTTGTTTTTATTGCAAATATTTAATTTCAAATTATTTTTTTTTTTCAAAAATTTAAATAAAATTTACAAAATCTTTTTAATTTTTTAAAACTAATTAAAATTCAAAACATTAAACCACCAAATAAGAATATATATCATAAAATAAAATGTTATTGTTAAAATAATTCAAAACAAACTTTGTAAATTATTTTTATGAGTTTGACACACTTAAAAATGAAATTTTCATAAATATTGACATTTGATGTGTGTACTATTTTTCTTAAATATTGACATTTGATAGGTGTACTACTATGACATTTGGGAAGACACACACATATATATTGAAATTTTCATAAATATTGAAATTTCATATGTGTACTATTATTATAATTAATAACATATAATAAAAAAATTGATTTTTGATTTTTTAAATAATTTTTATTTCTCTAAAATTATATTTATAGCTCTATAAATTAGTGATTTCATCTATTATAACCAATAAAAAAATAAAAATCCAAATTTAAAAATATTATTATTTTTTTAATTTCATAATTATTTTTTTTCAAAATATTTAAATAAATTTTATAAAATCTTTTTAATTTTTTAAAACTAATTAAAATTCAAAACATTTTAACTATAAAAACTAAAAAGTCTAAATACTGGCCTATAAAAAAAAAATTAAATAGTTGCATATATAAGCAAATATTAAAAAAAACAAAAAAACAAACTACGTGCTTGCATATATGATAAGCCCCCCTGGAAATTAGATATTCTGCCGTTTGGCATATAAAAGTAGCTAAATTGAAACTATATATACATACAACGTCCCGCACAAAGCATTTTATATTCTCAGGTGACGCGATAAAATTTCAACCCCTTCGCCATTCAACCTTAATGCTTGCGGCCTGGAGTTCCCATGCATTCGTTCGAAGTTGTTCAGGTCCATTCTTACATACAAATGAAAGGTGTTGATATATATATATAAACTAACACTTCAATATTTTTAAGTTAATTTTTCCTTGAAAATTGTAAAGTTAACTTTTGTTTACCTTTTTACTCTTTGGCTGAAATTTGTTTTAGCTAGTACGGTTACCTTAAATATAACTTTTTTGTTTAATATAATTTAATTAAACCAAAAATAAACTAAAAATAAATTTATCACAAAAATAAAATATTGTATTGTTATTAAGGAAAATTAAAAGATAAATATGATTAATTAAAATTGTTTATATTAATGTGTATGTGTTTTATTTCTATTAAGTATATATATAATATATTTTTTAGTAGAAAATAAAACACATACATATAGCAATAAAAATTCTTATATAGCAATATGTTATTTTCCCCATCAATTCTAATTTCTATAAGAAGAAGAATCTAGATAAAACTAACCCTTATAATAGTTTATAGAATGATATTTCTAGCCTAAGGAATGACCATAATATCCTTTTAATAGGTGACTTTAATGCTCGAACTTCAAACAACCAAAGTTATTATTCTAAGCAATCATTCCAACCCTAATCCTCTTTGGTTAGACGAAGACCCTACTCTGGCTAGTCGGTACAAAAAGAGCTCTGAAGACCTCGGGGAAAATTTGTTTGGGTCAGAGCTAGTCAAGCTCTGTAGTGCTCAGGATCTCATAATTTGCAACGGTCTAAAGAAGTGGCCCAATTCCAGCAAGATGACTTGCATCCATGGACTTGGTAGCAGCATGGTAGACTACGTTATTTTTGATCTCCCATTATACAACGAAATAATAAATTTTGACATCTTAAACAACCACGAACTTGACTCTGATCATAGGCCTTTACTTATAACTCTCAATTTTGTCATGCATAGAGTTCCCACAAAAAATAATACTTACAGCCAAAAGAACTTAATATTTGATAGAAATAAAACAATCTCTTTCTAAATGAATTAAAAACTAATTTGTTTCCTTTATCTAGTATAGACAACATAGAAGACCTCTTTCATAATTTTACTACAACCCTCTCATATTCTATTAACAAGATCTCAATTGAAGTTTCAAATAATAAGAGAAATAGCAAAACCAACCCATGGTATGAAAAAAATTGTAAATGTGCGAGGAGAGCAATTATGGAATTTGTTGATGAATCTCTTTAAATTGGCAAGATAAAAATATACAAAGCCCTAACTAAAAGGAAAAAGAGGCAGTACATTCGTAAAACACAAGTGAATCTCTAACACCTCTCTAAGGTAGCTCCTAAGAAATTTTGGAGGCAGATTTTGAATAGGAAAACTAAAGATAATATTAAAATTGCTTTACACGATTGGAATTCCTATTTTAAAAAGCTTTATGAATCTCCAATTGTCATGAATAACTTTGAAACCCTGCTCACAACGAAAAAGGTTTTCTCATTAGAAGAAATTGATTTTGGGCTTAATCACCTGGAAAATGGGAAAGCTAAGGACATTGAAGGTTACAAGGCAGAAATCTTAAAAATTGGCGGTGTTGTCCTAATCCCCTAGATTCACAAGCTTTTCAATCAAGCAGTCAAGCAAGGGTTCCCTAAACCATGGACTGGGAGCCTCATTATCCCAATTTTTAAAAGTGGGGATGCAAATAACCCCTCTAATTATGAGACAATTATGATCAGCCCTCTCTTAGCCAAGTTATATGGCTTGAAAGTGAAGGTAAGCAGGATAAAGGCCATGTGGGTTTTAGAAGACATCACTTAGCAACAAACCACCTCGTTATGCTTAGGATCATAGTGGAGGAATGTCGTAATGATAAATCCAATCTGTTTCGTTGCTTTGTGGACTTTAGAAAGGCTTTCGATACGGTTCCTATAAACAAACTTTGGAATAGATAAGAAGAGCTAAAGGTTCCTTTCGAGTTTAGAGATACGACAATGTAATTGCGAAGCTAAAAAGCAATGAGGGGTGGTTGAAAGATATTAAATGTAATGTTAGTGTTAAACAACATTTCCCCCTCTTCCCTACTGTACTTGGTATTTACATTGAGAAGCATGAAGGGTATTTAGAGGAAGCAGGATGTGCTCGCACAATCTTAGCTGGGATAGTCATCATCCTTCTTCTCTATGCTGATGATATTGTTCGCAAGGTGCCCATCTCATCTTGATAAGCAACTTAGGCTTCTTAAGGATTTCTACTCTACCATGGGTATGATTGTTGACACTGACAAAACAAAAGTTATGATTATCAAATCCAAGAAGGACACTTACACTGATTTTATGTATAACAATAATAACTTGGAGGAAGTGTATTCTTACAAGTTCCTAGGAATTGATATTCATCACAAGCTCAACTAGAACTATAGCATTGAGAAAAGGATTAATGAAGGGTGGAAAGCTTATTTTGATCTTAAAAATAATTGTAAAATGGAAAACCTAATAATGAAGGAATGAAATTACTGACAGCGGAACCGAAAATATTCAAAACATAATGAATAGAATTATTGGTAGCGACAGCGGAACAGAAAATAAAATAAGAGAATGCACGATAACTGTTTTATTATATTATATGTAGAATTTAGATAGCGACTGATGAGAATTACACAGCATCAGATTCTCTCGCTCAGAGAATCCCGTGAGATGTTTTATTGAAACATAGATAGAGAAGATATGCGATATTAGATGCAGACGTTGAATGCGTATATAACTAGACGTTCAGTACATAACTAGAAGCTGTACTGCTCGTAGCGGATGAAACAGCCAGTTAGCTGAACTCGAGCACCGATGGCGTTGCCGCAAATGTTCCAGATGCGGTCCCCAAGGTTTTTAAGGCAGGCGGTGCAATCAGACTGAGAGATTCCCTGATTGCAAACGCCACGACCATAGGCGGTAGGTGAGCCAGCACGCGATGCTTTGTAGTCGTAACCGCTGAAGGCAGTGTTTCCCTCTAGATCTACGATGAGGGATCCGAGAGTACTATAAAAGGAACTTCCGCTTGGGATCTTCTGCGTGTTACACGCAGACGATACGAAGTTTGTGTTGGGCATGGCTAGAGCACTGCCCACAACGAGTGTGGCTACTACCACTACTGCCATTGCAAAAGCATATGAGTACCTCATCGACATGGCTTCGTGGCTGGGTCGAATGATATATATATAAATTCTACTGATATGAATAAACTCCGATCGACAATGGGAAATGGGAAATGCTAGGTGGAATGATATATAACCTCTAATAATGCTGCCTCTTGCGATGATTATGAATGTGTGGTGGCAGCCTCCATTTATAGGCTTCGTCTTGGTGGGGATGGGTGTGGGTAGCATTATCTATTGGACACCGGTGGACCGGGATGCATGTGGTTACTATAATACTAGCATTTGCACCAGATGTTGCAAAGGAAACGCCGTAAGTCGGTAGTGCATTTGGAAGAAGAGCATAGATGAAAAAGGATGTGATATGTAAGTTATGTGAACCAGCTGACATGCAAACACTTGAAGTGATGCGGAAGTTTGAGATGAAACTTTCTGCAGTTAGGGAAACTCTGACGCCCATCATTGAGAATAATCTTGATTGTGGTCAACTTAATTGCTAACCTAGGCTTATCTTCCATCACGAACCTTTTTGTCCAACCTTGAGCCACCCTATGACCTCTAGTCATTACTAGTTGGTTTCTATCATTTTGCTTCTATACTCTTCTTTGTCTTCCTCTGCCTGGTTATGACAGAGTTTTTTCAGGTTGCTCTGTGCCATTGTGTTCCACCTCCATAAGATTGCACTGTCCTTGTAGCTGACACCTTGGTTGGAAAGAATGTGTGCCAATTTTTTGGCCTTTCTTCTCACATGTATAAATCTAGGAGTACGAAGTTCCTGTAGATGTACTTGAATTCTCTGAAGAACCCCAGTTAACCTTCAGTGTTTTGTGACCTTTTCCGTCCCTGTTCCATTATTGATTCTCCTAGCTGCGTTTATGACTAACTCTGAATCCACCTCTATTATGACATTTTGGCAATTGTTTTGTATCAAAAATTCTAAGCATTGTTCCAAAGCCATTAGTTCTGCCATGTTGTTAGTGGCTTTTCCTAAGTGTCCATGGAAGAGGGTGATTATGCTACCTGTTTCATCCCTTAGAGCTCCCCCGAAGCCAGCCTCCCCTGGGTTGCCTTTGGAAGCTCCATCAATGTTGTACTTTAAAAAACCTTCAGGGGGAGGATGCCAGAATTCCTCCACCTCATCTCTCATGCTTGCTTTCTTGTCTAGACCTTGAGGAATAAGCCCCTGCATGTCTAACAGTTGTAGGATTCTTAACTCTTCTACTGAGGGAGGATTTTTGGGGAGATTCCTAACAGTGGTACCAACTGTCTCCTTAATTTGTTTTACAATCAGCTTCACCAGGCTAAGAGAGGCAGTCTACCTCTTTGAATATTCTTTTGTTCCCTTCTTTCCACACATTCCATATAATGAAACGTCACAAGAGATCCCAAGCTGAATTGAGAACTTAATTATCAGAAAAATTATTCCTCCAATTTTTTAGAGTGTTACCAATACTTTCTTTTTCTCTATCATACTGTTTGAAGATGTTGGTAAAGAAATCCCATATCCTGTCTATGAAAATACAGCTGTTGAGAAGATGCTCAATGGTCTCCTCTTGGGTCTCACAGAGATAACATCTGGAGGGTCCCAGCATGCCCCTTTTTTTAAGGTTGTCCGAGGTTAAAATTTTCCTGTGGTGAACTAACCACATGAAGAGTTTGATTTTCATCCAGCCTTTGTGCCTCCAAAGCTTCTGCCAAGTTTTATTTGGAGCTTGCGGTTCCAGATCAAGGAGAAGACCTTTAGCTTCCTTGATATTAAAGTTGCCCTCTTTTTTGTTACCCCATCTCAGTTGATCCTGCCCTTTCGTTACTAGAATTATGCTCTGATCCAGCATTCTCTTAAGGGACTCAGCTTTACTGTTGAGGGTCTTATCCTCTCTGCTCTCTATTTTTTTCCAAATTCTCCACTTTCCTGCTTTATGTGGATTCTCCCAAAAGTATTTCACCTTAACTAATCCTTGATTGTCAGTCTCTTGCTTTAGGCCTAAAAAATCTTCCCTTAGTAGATTAGGTTCTTGTTGCCATTTGTCCTCCTAGAAAAGTGCCAAATCTCCCTCTCTGATTTTCCAGAAACTATTCTTTTGTACCACTTCTCTATTCTCCCATGCCTTGTTCCATATGGGGGAGCCTTTCACTGTTCCTGTCATATGTATGATTTCAGAAGCTGGCCAGGCATTGGCATATTTTTCCTTCTAGATGCTTTCCCATTGAGCTTTAGGATCCTTAACCCACATCCACCAAAGTTTTTCTCCTAGAGCCTTGCTGAGAATCTCTAGATTGTCCAAACCTAGGCCTCCTCAGTTCTTTGGTTTGCATATCTTTTCCCATGAGACTAAAGCCCATTTTTTCCTTGTTTCCTCTTTGCCCCAAACAAAATCTTGTTGAATATTCTGAAATTGCTGTAAGACTCCTATTGGAGCTTGGAGGGTTGATAGCATAAAGATTGGGATAGCTTGGAGAACTACTTTAGTAAGAACCAGTCTACTAGCTAAATTTAGAGATCTGTTTGTCCATTTCCTAACCTTGTCTTGCATTTTAGTTGCTAAAGGATCCCATATACTCTTGTGTCGAGGTTTAGTTGTAAGAGGGACTCCCAAATACTTAGAGGGAAGGGATTCTCTTTGAAAGCCTAAAATTCTGGAGACATTTCTCTAGATGGCAATATGAGTGTTAAAGAAAAGTACTTTTGATTTGGTAAGGTTTACTTCCATACCTGTAGCCTTCGCGAAGTCATTCAATTTTTTTTTGTAAGCTAGTGCTTCTTTAACTGTGGGAATTCCCTATAACATGGTATCATCTACAAACTGTTGATGAGTCAGAACTTGCCCATTCTCCGAAAGTTGGAGTCCTTGAATTCTTCCTATTGCTCTTGCATGCTTGATGGATCGCCGCAGCCCTTCCATCATGAGGATGAAGAGAAAAGGAGATAGCGGATCTCCCTATCTAAGACCCCTGGAAGGGAGAAAAAGTTCAAAAGGAGAGCCATTCACTAAAATTGAAAATATGGAAGAAGTCACCAGGGCCATGACCCATCTAACCCAATTATGATCAAAACCAAACGCTATGAGCAATTTTTTGATGTATATCCAATTCACTTTGTCATATGCTTTGGCTATGTCCAGCTGCATGATCATGCCCGCTCTCTTGTTCCATGTTAACAAGTGAACCACCTCGTGAGCTTGAATTATGTTGTCCAGAATTTTTCTTCCTTCTACATACCATGTTTTTTCCCAGGAGATGAGCATGGGTAGCAGGGGTTTCAGTTTGTCAGCCACAACTTTGGAAATTATCTTGTAGACAACATTGTATAAAGCAATGGGCCTATATTTCTCTGGTGTTTGAGCATTATCCTGTTTTGGAATAAGGGCAATAAAGGAGGTATTAAGAAATTTCAAAATGGTCTTGTTCCACCTGGAGGCTTCCACAATCTCCACAATATCCCTTTTAACGATATTCCAACAGGCTTTGAAGAAATCCACATTAAATCCATCCGGCCCTGGTGCCTTGCCATTTTGCATTTCCTTGAGGACCTCACTGATCTCCTTTTCAGTTACAAGTCAGTTGAGATTACCATTGTCCTCTCTAGATACCAGTTTAGGTATGTGTTCAATTAAGTTCTTAATGAAAGGTTCTCTTTTTGAAAAGTTTTCCTTGGTAATGTCCCGAAAATGCTTTACTAACACTGCATCCATCTCCTCATGGGATTGATAATTTTGGCCATTTTCATCCTTGATCGAAGAGATTCTGTTGTGAGTTCTGTTCGCAATGGTAGATCTGTGAAAAAAATTGGTATTATGTTCTCCTTCTTTCAGCCATAGAACCCTATATTTTTGTTTCAAAAAATTTCTTCTTGTTTGCATAGCATTTCCCATTCTTGTTGATATTTCTCTGTTTGATCATTATTGTCTTTATCAAAGCCATTCCTCATTTTTGTCTTTATCAAAGTCATTCCTGATCAAAGCTTGATTGAGCTCTAGGATTTTGTTTTCTACAGTTTTTTTACTTGTGAAAATATTGCCAAATTCCTTTTGGTTCCATTCCTTTAGCTTCTGCTTGATGTGCTTTAATCTTTTATGTAGCAGGAACATAGATGATCCCTGAATTTGCAGGTCTTTAACCCACCATTTTTCAATGTTGTTGTTGAAATTCGGGTGTGACAGCCATATATTTTCAAATCTGAACGGTTTGTTTCTTGGGATGCCAATGCCCTTGATCTCCATTTGAATCGGCTAGTGATTTGAGCCTCCAAAAGGAAGAATATTTGCTATTATTTCCTTGTCTAGAAGCATGAGCTCTTCAGAGATCATGAATCTATATAGCTTGGAAGCTACTTGGGAATCCCCTCCTCTTTTGTTGTTCCATATGCAAAGGCCATTGTTTGTCTCCATGTCCACGAGCTTCATGTTTTCTGAAAAACATTGGAAAGCTGAGGAATCTTTGTTTAGTGCTCTTGTACCCCCTTTCTTCTACGAGAGAGATCTAATCATGTTGAAATCTCCTCCTATAACCCACGGTAGCCTTGCAAATCTGTTTCGAAGGTCCACTAAGGAATCAATAAACCTGATTTTGTCATCTAACCTTTGAGGGCCATAAACATTCGTTACAAGATAAGTTTCCCTATCACATACATGTTGAATAACAACTGATAAATAATTCCTTGATGCCTCTGCATCAATAATACCTATTTTTTTGGGGATTCCAGAGGATAAGGATACCCCCTGCTGTATTTTCTGTTTTGACCTCTATAAGCTCATATCTGCTGAGCCATTTACTATGAATTTGTCTTATCTTTTGAACAGAGCATTTCATTTCTTGGACAAAAATAATATCCGGAGCTACCAGCTTCATTCTATTATTTAGTATTCTCTGCTTTCTTTTGCTTCCTAGACCTCTGAGGTTCCAAGTTGTAAACTTCATAATTACAAATTGGTAATGGAGTAACTGGTTAGATCTTTCATCATACCTGAGTCTATCATGAGCTTTCCACATTTCATTAATAGCTCGTTCTGCTTTTTTCTGCCCCTTTTTTCCCCAGGTTTCTTGGAGCTAATCCTAGAGTTGATTTTACTACTTTCATTCCATGGTTGCCCTATCTTTCCATACTATTATCTTCACCCAAGCGCTTTGCCTGAGTTTTTCATAAGAATAACTGCTTTATTCAATTGCATTCTTCTTGTGGTAGAGATTCTACCCCACCCGTTGTTCCCTTAGTTAAGAACCCTTCTAGATCTAGGTTTTCTCTGTCAAGAATCTCTTGCAACTCATTGTCTTGCATTTCCATCTCGCTCTGAGTCATTTCCTGATCCATATCCATCTTTGATTCACTCATCATGATCCCTTTCTGCTTTTCCTTTACCTATTCTAGATCATGTTCTTCTTCCTTGTCCTGCTTATCATATCCATCCTTCATTACTTGATTATTAACTGTTGTATCTTCCTCCTCTTCAAGAACTTGGAACTGATTCGGCCTCACTTTTTGGTCTACGCTTTGGTGTTGTTTTGGCCCTTTT
>APFE030647065.1:0-25156 GCA_000404065.3 Pinus taeda
ACATGTCCCTCTCCTTCAAAGACTGTTGTCCGGCGGTGTTGCCACCCCATTTTTAACTGGGGTCCAATGTGATGATGCCTTTGAATATAGAAGATAATTAGGCTTCACACCAACAATCTCCCATTTGGAGACTGATTATAAAAATTCCACTGCTGCTTCATTTGCTGGACAATGACTCCACTTTGGACTCGGTTGTTTCTCGTATTATTCATCATACTTGAAGACCAATTGAAACTGAGCAGATTCTTAGTTTCTACCTAGTTACAACTTTTTTTAACATATCTGCATGATTCTGGCTAGTGTGTACCTTTTCCAGCTTCAACTATCCATCTTCCAATGCTAACCGTATGAAATGATACTTGAGCTATATATGCCTAGTCTTGGAATGAAATGAAGAGTCCTTTGCAAGATGTATGGCACTTTGGTTGTCACTGTATAACCTGTCCAACTCTTGCTTCTTACCCAATTCATCTATAAACCTTTGTAACCAAATCATTTCTTTACTAGCCTCTGTAGCAACAACATACTCTGCTTCTATTGTTGAGAGTGCAACAACACTTTATAGTGTTGAAACCCAACTAACAGTTGTTCCACCTACAGTAAATACATATATTGCAGTGCTCCTCTTGTTATCTCTGTCACCTACCATATATGCATCAACATATCCCTATAGAGCAATGTTTGAACCACCAAAGCATCATGCTTGATTTGTGGTACCTCTCAAGTACCTGAGAATCCACTTCACTGCCATCCAATGTTCTTTTCCTCGAGTGTTCATGTACCTGCTTACAACTCCTACTGCATGTGCAATATCAGGCCTTCTGCAAACCATTGCATACATTAAGCTTCCAACTGCTGATGCATATGGAAATTTAGACATATGAGCCATTTCTTCATGAGTCTTGGGACACGCCTGCTTACTTAATTTGAAATGGCTAGCTAGTGGTATACTATTTGGTTTTTCATTTTGCATATTAAACCTTTTCAACACCTTTTCTATGTACTCGCTTTGAGACAATGTTAATTTGCAATTCTTCTTATCTCTAGTTATTCTCATACCAAGGATTTGTTTTGCAGCACACAAATCCTTCATTGCAAATGAGTTTGCCAATTTCCTTTTCAGCACATTTATTTCCTGCATGTTAGAACCTAAAAAAAGCATGTCATCTACATACAATAACAATATAATATAGCTGCGATCATTTTTCCTTTTGAGATAAACACAATGATCAGAGTGACACCTAGTATAACCTTGTTCAGACATAAAACTGTCAAATTTTAGATACCACTACCTTGGAGCCTATTTTAAGCCATACAATCTCTTCTTCAACCTGCACATTAGTTTCTCCTTCCCTTTTACCTCATATCCTTGCAGCTGTTGCATATATATCTCTTCCTCCAAATCCCCATGGAGAAAGGTTGTCGTTACATCTAACTACTCAAGATGAAAATCTTCAGCTTCTACTAGACTTAGAATAGTTCTGATTGAAGTCATTTTCACAACAGGAGAAAATATCTAATCAAAGTCTATACACTTTTTCTGTGCAAACCCTTTCACCACAAGTCTAGCTTTATACCTTTTTCTACATCCATGTTCTTCCTTCAACTTGTAAACCCATTTATTCTGCAATGTTGTTTTACCTGCAGGAAACCTGACTAAGTCCCAAGTCTCGTTATGAGTTAAGGAGTCCATCTCTTCATTCATGGTTTTCTCCCACTTTTTCCTAGTTTCTACCTGCACTACTTCTTCGTAACATTCTGGTTCACCAGAATCAGTCAACAATACATAATATAATGAAGGAGAGTATCGCTCAGGGGGTCTACTCATCCTGGTAGATCTTCTAACACCACTTTTAGGTGTTTGAAGTTCTTGTTGTTGTTCTAGCTATTGACCATTATGATTCTCAGGCACCATCACCTTTTTTTTTATCTTGTCAAGCACTGTATATTCTCTGTTTCTTTTTTCCTATTTCTTTCCCTGCAACTAATCCTTATACAAAACATTTTCATTGAATATGACATATCTGATCCTAATGATTTTATGTTTTTCATAATCATAAAAGAGATAACCAAAATCATTAACACCATATCGAATAAAGGTACATTTCTTTGATTTTTCCTCAAGTTTTGTTCTATTTTCTTTGTTAATGTGGACAAAGGCTTCACAACTAAAATTATTTAGAAAGGAGTAATTTACCTTTTTTACCTGTCCATGCCTCCTCTGGAATACTAACATCCAAGAAACTTGAAGGCCCTCTATTTATTGGATAAAAAACAATATCTACAACATCTGCCCAAAATTGTAAAGGCAATCTTTCATGTAATGTCTTGCACCTTGCACGCTCCATGATTGTCCTATTCATCCTTTCTGACACACCATTTTCTTGTGGTGTTCCTAGAACTATCTTCTCTCTACGAATTTCATTCTTTGAACAACACCTATCAAACTATTTGCTGCAATATTCACCTCCATTATCTGATCTGAGACACTTCAACCTTTTTCCTATCTCATTTCCAACCAAAGCTTTCCATTTCTTGAAAGTATCAAATACATCAAATTTATTTTGAATATAATAAATCAAGGTTTTTTTGGTTGCATCATCAATAAAAGTAACATAATAACGAGAGCCATCAAGAGATGATACCTGAGCAGGTCCCCATACATCTGTATGTACAAGCTCTAATTTTTCACTCTTCTTTTCTTTCCCAACTCTAAGGAATCTGACACTCTTCTGTTTTCCATAAACACAATTCTCACAGAATTTTAAATCAACATGCTTCAAACCTGGCAACAAATTTCTTGAGTGAAGAATCGGCATCCCCTTCTCACTCATGTGCCTGAGCCTATGATGCCACAATGTTGTATCTTCTCCGGTAGAGGTTAAAGAATTAACAGAATTAGAAATACCATTGCATAAATACAATGTACCAACCTTTCCTCCTTTTGCTATTACTAGGGATCCTTTAGTGACCTTTCAGGTTTTATCTGTGAAAGTAGTTATGCAACTTTCACCCCCCAACTACCCTGCTGAAATTAGATTTTTCTTCAAATCTGGAACATGTCTTACCTCCTTCAATAGCCACTGATTTCCATTTTGTTGTTTTATGAAAACGGTACCCATTCCAATGATTTTACAGGGTTTATCATCACCCAATCGAACCTGACCAAAATGTACTTGAACGTAATCATAAAAATGTTTCTTATTAGGTGTGGCATAGAATGAGGCCCTTGAATCTACCACCCACGCATCAATAATGTTTTCTAGTGAAAGAATCAAACAATCTTGCAACACATCACCTGTTACATCCGCTTCATGATTAGTTTCTTGTTGCGCGTCTCCTTCTTTTCCCTTCCGAGACTTGCAATCTTTCTTTAGGTGTCCTTTCTTCCCACATTTCTAAAACGCTATCCCTGATCTAGACTTGGATCTACCTTTTCTTGACTTACTGCGATATCCTGGGCTCTTTCCTCTTTCCATTTTTCTTCCCCTAGTATTTTCAGTCAAAGCATTACCTGATGTCTCACTGGAGCTTTTCTGTCACATTTCGTCACTAAGGATTGCACCGACAACATCATCAAACTTTAAAATAGTAGATCTAGAGATAGAGCTACTAATGGCCATAACTAAACCATTCCAGCTTTCTGGCAATGAGCACAGAAATAAAAGAGCCCTAACTTCATCATCAAAATTTACCCCTACAGAACTTAAGTAACTTGTAGCTGTATTAAAATCGTTTAAATGGTCTACAATAGATCCACCTTTTGACATCTTCATATTAAATAAATTCTTCATAAGAAATACCTTATTTGACGCCAAGGGTTTTTCATATAGTTTGGCGAATGTTGACATTAAACCTGCTATCATCATTTCCTTTGAAATATTAAATGTTGTCGATGCCACTAGGCACAACCATATTGTTCCAAGTGTTTTTCTGTCTAGAATATCCCATTATTTGTCTGTCATACTCGTTAGCTTCTTTGTCTTTCCACTCAATGGTAGGTATAGATCTCTCTGATACAGATAATCTTCCATCTGCATCTTCCATAGGTGGTAGTTTTGGCCATTGAATTTTTTGACCCTAAACCTACCATCTTCTGTCATTGCTCCCACTCTAACCAGGAACCCTTCTCTCTATGATTTTATTAGAAAAATAGATCTTCGGCTCTGAGACCAGTTGTTAGAAAATTATATATTAAAAAGCAATGGAACACATAAAATATTGTAGAAATATAAACACAGAAAACACATAAAACAAGAGAGACAAAGATATACGTGGTTCACTTAGTTTGGGCTACGTCCGCGGAGAAATAGGCAGTCCTTATTTTATTATATTATCTAGCAAACTGAAGACATGCAACTTATAGAATATCTGTTGTAACTTCCTCTTCGCTCTCAACCTCCTCTCTCTTCCTCATTCAGAATACATATATGCATACACACAATACAATTCCCTCATATAAAACAAGGGGTTGCCTTTTAGGGAAAAAAACCCTAAATTAAACATAACTTCTACTATCATATCTCTGCCTAATGAATGGCCTAGATTGACTATGAAATTACAACATTTTACAAAGGAATTTTACATCTATTCTTAGCTTTGGGGGTGATGCCCCCAAAAACCCCCCGCCAAGGGGGGGGGGGGGGGGGTGCTCCCAAAAGGTCATGGATGCCCTCGCTGGACCCCCCCTGCAACGAATATTTTATGGGCAGCGTTGCCACCCCATTTTGAACTGGGGTCCAATGCGATGATACCTTATAATACAGAAGATAATCAAGCTCCACACCCAAAAAACTCTGACCATTAAATTTCTCTATCTCTATATTTCCACTGCTTACCATCTTCTTTCACCACGAGAATCAATCCCGCAAATCTCCCACTAAACGGGGTTTACCACAGACCCGAACAAAACCCATCAACAACAAAGGCATTCCCTTGAAGCCAAAACAACTCTGATACCAAATGTAGGTTTTAAACCCGTACAGAAATTACCTGCATACGAATTATAAAACACATAAAATAAACAATGCGAGAGCATAACACATAAAACACATATACACAAAGATTTTCCGATGGATCCCAAAACCGGACTACCAACTTGATTTTTCGTTATGTTCCTTTCAATGTTACAATACATATTTATACATGCCAAAGCATCCAATATCATGGACCAAAAACCATCATGTCCAAAACCATGGACCGAAAACCATCGCATCCAAAACTATGTGTGAAAATCATGCACAAAACAATAGGTAGGTCTGCCCACCCTAATATAGGGTTCAAAAAAAATATCTTGGGACGCTACCCCCAACCTCGTAGAGGGGGACTACCCGCCCTGCTCAAAACCCCCAGAAAGGGGGGCCTATCGACCCCCTTTGACCCCCTCGCTGCGCAATTGAGAGCATTCTCACCATATCTCTCCTTATAGAGCATTGTTCTCCCATATGATGAGAACTTGTTGGAAATGATGACCTCTTATGAGTCATGATCATGGAATATGAGGATAGCTCTTTTATTATGTCAACCTCATTAAAAAAATGAAACAACTCCCAGGAGGACCATTCCTTGTCTTGTATCAACCTCATTAAAAAATGAAACCAAGGATATGAGGATAGTTCGTTGTCTTGTGTCAACCTCATTCAAAAATGAAACAAGGAATATGAGGATAATTCCTTCTCTTGTGTCAAACTCATTAAAAATGAAACAAAGGTCATGAGGATAGTTCCTTTTCTTGTGTCAACCTCATTAAAAATGAAACAAGGAATACGAGGATAGTTTGTTTTCTTGTGTCAACCTCGTTAAAAATGAAACAAAGAATATGAGGACAGTTCCTTGTCTTGTTTCAACCTTGTTAAAAAATGAAACCAAGGTTACGAGGATAGTTCATTGTCTTGTGTCAACCACATTAAAAAATGAAATAAGGAATATGAGGATAATTCTTTTACTATGTCAACCTCATTAAAAAAAGAAACAACTCCAAGGAGGACAGTTCCTTGTCTTGTGTCAACCTCATTAAAAAATGAAACCGAGGATATTAGCATAGTTCATTGTCTTGTGTCAAGCTCATTAAAAAATGAATCAAGGAATATGAGGATTGTTCCTCGTCTTGTATCAAGCTCATTAAAAAATGAAACAAAGGTTATGACGAGAGTTCCTTGGCGTGTGTCAACCTCGATAAAATGTTAATGTCGAGTGATATGCTTTATGATGTGATGAGGAGGTTCCGAAGAAGATGGTGAATTGCATAAATTACAATATATAATATCATGATATTTTGATTTTTTCTCATGAATCACTGAGGGAAGGCATACCCGTGCTCAGCATATAAAATTTCATTACAAGTACATAGACAGCACGAGGGCTTCACTCAATTAACTTCTGACATAGCACATGCATTTGTGGCATATTAAACAATACCCTTAATTTGACTAAATATTAGAATATACCTATAAAAATCACATTATTTAACCCTCTACCAATATTAATCGAATACATCTTACTAATTTAAAAAACCCTACTTTCAATAGATATTGTAGGTATCCATTTCTTCACTAATATTTTTTATACCCCTTTACATGTTTTTCATTAACTTTGAGCTCCATTTTTTATTCTTGCGAATATAAAAACCCTTTACTCCCTATTATATGCTCAATTTATTATGTCATTTTTCCCTCAATATATATCCCCCAATATGAATGCACATGGTATGTTATTTCTCCCCTAGTGATGCTCCCGTGATAGACAGTTGTCTACAAATATAGACCAATGATAGGATGACTATCGATATAAACCCATTGTACGGATGATTTGGTACATTTCCTGAAGTCATAGCCCAGATGGATGAAACTAGATTCAGGGTCTTCTATCTCATACAATCGTTCGCTCAAGTACAAGTCTAGACATGTGAATATAAGATATGAAGTCGAACATGGGAAGACATTGTTTGATTACCAGCCAATGATGTAAGTTGTTAATAGACGCAAGAGAAATCAATGATAATGATAATGGTCCTCAAGGTATTGAAGTACATTCTACATGGTGTGATTAGATGTTTTGATGTCAAACACCATACAAAGTCTTTTATTCGAAGGCCATTGATGTCAACCTATCGTTGGAAGCAAGAAACTTGCCATTGATGTATGCAAGCCTCAAGGTACTTGAAGAGTGTTTCTATGTCAACTTCTTGTATAATGTGTTGATTTTGACAGGAACAGACTCATTGCAAGAGGGCCTTGATGTATCCCACATCAATGACATGAAACGAGTGTAATGATTTTGGAGACGAAATTTGACTGATGACATAAGGTTCAGGAATGGAAGTCATGAAAATGAAGGTTTATGAGTATTGCAAAGGATGAATTTTAACTGATTGACTTCTCTTGAACATATCGGCAACACTGAATGAATTGGAAACATTGACCAAAAACCAAAGTAATGGATGGTGTGATAGACCATAGGTATGATAACCGTCAAGAATATAACTTAACCGAAATAGTCTGAATCAATTGGCAGCATTGACCCAAAACAAAAGTGATGGATGGTGTGATAGACAATAAGTATGATAACCGTCAAGAAGATACACCAACCCAAATAGTCATAGAGATGAAGTGAAAGTGTCATGTTCAAGAGCGACCTGCTGCCATAAAGTGGTTTACCCGTTTTTCCCATTTTTCACAGTCATTTCTGACTTGTACCTCTTTATTTTTAATTAAGCTTGAGGAGGATAACGTATGCTTGTTGTATAATTCAACCCTTCAGGTGAATCCATTGCTCTGTAATGTTATTACGAATCTACCAAGGTAAAACTCGATCTTGTCTAGATGGACAAGATTTTCACTATTTCATTTTTTTAATGAGTTTAGCGACAAAGATAACTCATTCCTTTTCATATTTAGAGAGTTTGAAACGGGACAAAAGGAAAACTCCACAAATTATTTTTCGTAAATTTTCCTCTCAAGCCCAAAAATGCGTAAAACAATACGAGAGAGAACTTATTGGCCATGTTTGGTCAATCTATTCCTTTCTCGTAAATAATGTATCTCAGTCTGGAAAAGGGTTAAACTTATACTGAGTATATGTCATTTCCAATCTGTTAACGAGCTAAAAAGGAAAAGTGCTCGACAATATTTTGATATTTAGAGAGTCTCGAAAGATCTTGAGGAGGACTCCACTTTTAGGAATGAGTGGTGTCTAGGATAGAAATTGGTTCTGGTGATGTTGGAACTTCTCAAAACATGTTGATTATATGAAGAGGCTGGCTAATAAGACCACTCATTGCAACTGTTCCTCAAAAAGAGTAAAACAACCAAGTGAAAGTGTATGATCAACCAAGTAGACAGTGACAATGGAAGGAGAAAAACCAAGGCTCATCTAATAGAAGAGGCTGATAGAATGGAAATCACAAGTGTTAAAATGGAGATGGGTTCATTTTTACACAAGCTTGAACCATAGGGAACTATGCTTGGATTGAGTTTCATGTTTACACAAGCTTGAAACGAAATTTTTTCTTAGATTTAGTTTCATGTTTACACAAGCTTGAAACGAAAAACTATGCTTGAGATTGGTTTACATGCCCCAAGCATGATGAAAGGGAGAGTCTCTTGTAACCAAATGGAAGTCGCTGCGGTGAAGTAGGACAGTTATCCAAAACCTTTTTGGCTTTGTCTAGATAGGGACAAAGGTGAATGGGGTGATTCGCTTCACATAACCTACAAGGAAATTTAACTTTAGCACTAGAAGCATGCCCTCAAAGCTTCATTACATTCACCTAAGTAGAATACTCGTGGCTATTAGGTGGATGGAATGAAGGTTCATTTATGAGATCAAGTGAAAGACTCAACTCAGATTTTATGATATCTACTTAAAGACTCAAATTGAAACTTTGCTCCAAGGGACCTTGTTTCATTTTTTAATGAGCTTGACACAAGACAAGGAACTCTTCTCGCATTCCTTGTTTCATTCTTTAACAAGCTTGACACAAGACAAGGAACTATGGTATGATTCCTTGTTTCATTTTTTAACAAGCTTGACACAAGACAAGGAACTATGCTCATGGGACCTGTTTCATTTTTTAATGAGGTTGAAACTGTAAAAGAACTATGCTCATATTCATTGTTTCATTTTTTAATGAGCTTGACACAAGACAAATAAATATGCTCAGATTCCTTGTTTCATTTTTTAACGAGGTTAACACAAGACCAAGAACTATCCTCATATTCCTTGTTTCATTTTTTAACGAGATTAATAGAAGACAAGGAACTCTTCTCGTATCCTTGGTTTCATTTTTTAACGAGGATAACACAAGACAAGGAACTATCCTCATGGGAACTATTTCAATTTTAATAGGGTTTTCACAGTAAAAGAACTATACTCATATTCCTTATTTCATTTCTTAATCAGGTTGACACAAGACAATGAACTATACCCGCATCCTTGGTTTCATTTTTTAACGAGGTTGATAGAGAAAACAAATTGTCCTTGTATTCCTTGTTTCATTTTTAATGAGGTTGACACAAGACAAGGAACTATCCTCATGACCTTTGTTTCATTTTTTAATGAGGTTGACACAAGACAAGGAACTATCCTCATATTCCTTGTTTCATTTTTTAACGAGGTTGACACAAGAAAATGAACTATCCCCGTATCCTTGGTTTCATTTTTTAATGAGGTTGACACAAGACAAGGAACTGTTCTCCTGAGAGCTACTTCATTTTTTTAATGAGGTTTACACAATAAAGGAGCTATCCTCATATTCCTTGATCATGACTCATAAGAGGTCATGACTTCCAAGAGGTTCTCATCATATGGGAGAGCAATTCTCTAGAAGGAGAGATCTAGTTCCAATGCCCCCAGTACATAATGTACAACATCACATAATTGATCATCCATTGATGCAGGCATAGAACAGGTTGCCACATAATTAACCTATGGCGGGGAAGATACCACTGGTACAAAACGACCATTTAGGGAAGATGGTTGATTTGAAGTTATATTTGGATTAGGAAATGAAAGCTAGTCAACAGTGACAATTCTTCCTTCATGTGGGAAACACGTCGCTCAAAAGAGTGTTGAAACAATAGCTCCCATGTTGTAAACATAGTCGCTCCCAAGAAGTAAATTGTAATCTAAAGGGCCTAGGACTACCATCACATTCAAATAAACAATTTTTTCTCCGAAAGTAATAGGCAACTGAGGAAGGATTCCTAATGGTTGATTGGTTCCTCTGTTGAAAGCCAACAGATTTTGGGTAACATGCACAAGTGTCAGTGAACCAAGTGCTTCCCAAGAAATATAGGAAAGGATACTCATAGATACACCTTCATCTATAATAGTGCCAGATACAATCATATTACAAACCTGTACTATGATCTGGAAAGGCATGAAAGAAGGAAGACAGAATTCTGCCAGTCGATTCCAATCAAAGGAAGTGACCAGACTACTTGGAGGGGGTACCGTAAGAATGAGAGAATTAACCCCTTGAGTTATGAGAATGGGAGGGTTTTCCTCCTGTCTTGATGGAACAAGAGGATTTCCCCCAAGCTCGTTGGAACTTGAAGAAACAAAAAGAACCCGAGTGGCATCATATTCACTCTCTTCGAGAAAGGTACAATTAACTAAAGGTGAAATCAGTTCAACTATTTCCTCGACCTGTGATCGGTGAGGTGTAGACTCATCAGATTCACATTCAGAGAGAGTGGGTTTGACTGATAGTTGATTTGGGTCAGTTAGTTTATCAACTAGTGTTGTATTAAGGGAGAGTCTCTTGTAACCATATGGAAGTCACTACGGACAAGCAGGACGGTTATCCAATACTTTTTTGGCTTCATCCAAATAGGTACAAAGAAGAATGGGGTGATTTCCTTAACATAACCTACAGGGAAACTTAAATTTACCCTTCTTTCCATGAACTTCACTACCAGTAGTTGATGGTGTGTCACCAACATGATCTCCAGAAGTTCATGACATAGGATGATGTGAACAAGAAGACCATTCCTCTAAGATCTGAGGAATAATAGGGCAATTTTGAAGAATATGGTCTCCCGTACAAATTTTGCATGGATATATAACTTTGTGAGGTTTATGGGATGGTTTCTCATCAGAAGTTACATTCAAAGTAATGGTTGCATGGTTGCCCCTCTGCTGAATTTTCTTCTACTCCTTCCTCCCTTTCTTCTTCTTCTTAGCCACCTAGTTACTAGACCAATACTTTCACTAGGAGAAGAGGAAGAAGGGGAGGAAGAAACAACCGAGGAAGAAGGTAAAGGGTCAACTTTAGGATCAACTAGAGGTTGATTTTTTCCAGTTGGAGGTGTACTTGATTGTGGAGAAATCATGACATTTTGAACGAAGGGGGTTGAAAAAATCCATACTGGTAAGCCAATGGTAAATCCCGGTAGGGATAATGTAGCGATATAAGGACCACCAATATTTTCGAAACGAGGAAAAGGACTAGGATTCCCATAAAAAGGAATTCATTGATCGGTGGACTCAGGATTTTTCACCATATGTTTCAACTTAAGATCAACTAACGAGTGATCATGGAGGATGTTATCTGCGATCAATTAATTTTACTTTAATCAAAGTAACATTACAAAATAGAAGAAGGATAATCTAGGAAAAAAGTTTACCAAGCAACTGTGAACTGCAAAATACCTCCCAGCGAATCGAGAAGTATGGGCAGGAAATCTCCCTAAATGTTATGTTTTGTGTATCACAGTGTACAAGGTGGTCGACTCAATTACCTAAGGATGGAAAGAAACCTAGTTTTTTCCTCCCATATATACTCGAAAGTACATGGAGGCCCAATTCGTATGAGCGTTGTCTAATGCAAAACCAGATATTTAGATCATTCCCATAAACTTTACGTATCGTAACACTGCCCTATATACCCGAAGGTACGTGGATGAGCTACGATATACTCATGTACGTGGAATGAGGTATCACACTCAGGATGTATTGCAGACAAGTTAGCAAAAGCTGCTTTGTCTTACAATGCCAAAACATGTCTCTAACCTAGAACCACTAAATGTTATTCATTAGGTGACAATACTCCATTTTAAGTTGATCTTCTTTAGAATTTTCCTTTCAAGGTTCACCAAGTGATGTATGTTTTCAATTCCTAAAATGCAACTAATACGATAAGAATTATTTTCATTCAATTGAACAATGAAAACCTTAGCTAGTAGGGATAGAGAAATTCGATCTTTGACAAAGAGAAAATACCACATCTAATGCAATTTCCCTAGCTATTCCTTTCAAGCATTCACAAAACTACAATATGAACAATGCATGTTTTTCTTTTTGAATCCCTTAATTTTATGATGAGCTAAAAGTAAACTAATGCACATAAAATCAATCAATCCTTTTATAAGAATGAAGACTTTACAACATTTTAGTTTCAAAGGAAAAGAAGACTTTTACGACACTTTCTTTTGAACAAAGATTAATAGACTATAATATAACTTTGATGATGAATCAATAATGAAAAAAAATCATTTAAGAATCATTAGTCAATCAAGTCAAAGTAGTGTTGGAAAGAGGGAATACAAGTTGACTTCAGAGACATACTAGATTCATTGATCTTTCAGCAAGCATAAACAGAAGGAAATTTGGATAAACAACCCAATCCAAAGGTGAAAATTTTCCCTAAGGTGGATCAGTGTAGGTCAAAGAGGACCTAACTACACTACAGAGCATTGTCTCTCACTCAAGGGTGATCTGCAGAGCACTGTCCCTTGACCAAGCTTATGTTGATTCCTGAGAGGCCACCCAATAGTCATCTAACCTCAATTTTTGACCAAATAACACTTCAAGGTTGAAATACAATCAATGAAAGGAATTAAGGTCCCTTAGAGTGTCCTAGAATGTGGATAAGATACTTGGAACAATGATCATTCCCCAGCAGAGTCACTAATTGTTTTTGGAGAATTCAGTATCTACGGATAAATACTAATTCCCTAGATAAGTAGCCATATCTAGAACAACAGTTTAAAGCACTTTAGCCTTTTCTTATAAGAAATAGATAATACAAAGAAGATGATAAGACCTAATTGTAGATCCACTTTCCTCTTGTCTCCTTGTATCGATATTTCCACTCCCCCCTGTACTTAACACGCTTGAGAAGTACCTGTAAACATCAAAGAACTGATCAAAGCAAAAGATATATTGAATACAACTAAATGGAATCAGATACATTCACATATGTAAGAATCATATAACAAGATAAGAATATTGGAAAAAGGTACCAATACTTTATTGATATAGAAGAAGGAACTACAACCATCAAGTCTAATTCGAAGTCACTCATCTAGCTTTGTTTCCATCCACGTGACATCATAAGCATGACATTCCAGAAGCATAACGACACTTACAATAGTCTCAATTCTCAAACTAACATTATCTCATTACAATTCATTAAATTTTAGCCCCTGATCACTTAGATGAATGGTCAATTTATAGGGAGATGAAGGAGGTTTCGTCATAAATTGTGGTATTGAATGGCCTTCCATACATAGAATTAGTTCCATGGACGAAGGGATGAGAGGATATGATGCATCTTAACTCATTCCTCAGCCATTTTCGATCTCATAGGAGTTGATCAGTGAGGGAACCTTCTATATGACTCCAAATGATAAGAATATTCCCGAAAACCTATGTGAATTTCACTCAATCTCGCCCAGCACAGGTGAATGAAGTCCTAAGTGCAATGCAGAGCACCCTGACATGGAATTAACTACTCTGTAGCACACCCTTACATGGGCCTACCTGTGCTGCTCCTTCAAGGAGTCATTTCAGGATGTCTTTAGGCCATGAAAATGTATGGGAAGGAGGCATTCAATAGGTTGACTTGTTTAGGGTATGTAGCAACTGAAATTAGGGTTTGATGAGTGCTAAAAAATTGATCTAGATGATGGGAATGATATTCCCAAATGGATCTGTAACAAATTCTCTCAGCCAACTTTTTGGATAATGATTTGAATTCGACAAGAAGTGATCTTGTTGAATGAGGGAAATGATGTATTCGACATCATCGATGTGAGACAAAGGGATGTAATGATTTTGGATGATACGGGGATGTAACTCTAGATGATACTCTTGAACATATTGGCGACACAACTCCAGAGTTTGGGAAATTTGGAATCCATAGGATCGAAGGTCATGATGATGTGGCAGAGATCAAATGGAAAGGAAAAGATGAAGAACTCAACCCAGGAAGGTCAATGATGAAGTGAGGATATTCCAACCTGAGACGAAAGAGAAATTGTCATGTTCAAGAGTGAGATGCCAACACAACTCATAGAATTTCCCATTTCCCCCACCATTTCTGGCAGGTACCCAAATTATATTTTATTGCAAGCTTGAAGGGGATATCATGTGCGTGCATTGTAAGTCCATCGTTCGATGAATCTGAACTAGTGAGATTAATGAGGCCTAGGAAGGAGAAGCTCATGTCTGTCATGGCGATGAATCCGAAGTCATTTAATTTTTTAACGAGTCTGACAAAGGTGTAACTCGGTATCATTTTCATGTTTAGATATTTTGAAAAAGACAAGGAAAAGAAAACTCTAAAAGGTCCCTTTCGGTACATTTCTGTCTCTCCAGCCCAAAAAAGTAGAAAATAATAATTGAGAGAACCTCTTGACCATGTCAGTCAAGGAGTACATTTTTCGTAAATATTTTATCCTAGCCTGAAAAAGGGGTAAACTTATAATGGGTAAACGACATTTCACAACTTTTAACGAGTTCAAAATGACTAGAGATTGACAATCGTTTAGTGCTTTAAGAGTAGGAAAGGATTGAAAGAAAACCCCCCCTTTTCATTGTCTTTAATGAGACAAAAAGGGAGAAATAATCGGCGATCTTTTCATTTGATTTTTTACGAGTCGAGAAAAGAGTTTAAACATGACTCCATACTTTTATTTTATTTAGAGAATCTAAAAAGGAAAAAATACTCGCAATCGTTTCATTTTTTATGAGTCAGAAAATATATTAAAGGTGACTCATCGTGGAGGAACAAGTGGTATAAAGGGTAGCAACTGGTTCTAGTTAAGGGAGGAGCTTCTTGAAACACTAAAAGGTCAAGAGCCTAACTAGAAAACCCACTCATCACTACGATTCCTTAGGAAATGGTAAACAACCAAGTGAAAGAAAATGGTCAGCCAAAGAGATGGTGGTGATGGAATAAAACAACCAAGGCTCATCTAGCCAAGATTAGCTGATAAAAACAGAAATCATGAGATGTAAATTGGGCATGGGTTAATTTTTACACAATCTGGAACCATGGGGAACTCTGCTTGAATTCGGCTTCATTTTTACACAAGATTGAAATGAAAAACTATGCTTGAGTTAAGGTTGCATGCCCCCAGCATAATGACTCAATTTGAGATACAAGCACCTCAAGCTTCATTTCATTCAGTTGGGTGGATGGAATGAAGGTTCACTTTTGATATCTAGGAAAGATTTGGCTGGGATTTTATAAGATCTTAATCAAAGACTCAATATGGAAAAGGGACTTGTTTCATTTTTTAACGAGGTTGACATAGTAAAAAAATTATCCTCAAAACCTTGTGTTTCATTTTTTTAAGGAGCTTGACACAATACAAGGAACCATGCTCCGACACTTTGTTTAATTTTTAATGAGCTTGACACAAGACAAGGAACTATGCTCATAGTCCTTCTTTCATTTTTCTAATGAGCATGACATAAGACATGGAACTATGCTCACTAATATGTTCATGGAACATATGAGAACATGGCTCCAAATAGGTCCTCACTAGATGGGAGAACCACGCTTTGGGAGGGATACATGTCAACTGGTACCAAAGATAGATCAAGTTCCAATGACCACAATACATAATGTAATATGCCATCTGTGTGATCATCAACATATGTGGAGATGGAGTGGGTAGCCAAATAATTTACCTATGGGGGGGAGGGCACTACTTTTAAACAAGAACCAATAGGAGATGATGGTTTCTTAGGAGGCACTTGGTGATAAATGAATGACAATTGATCAATGGTCACTATTCTCCCTTCATGTGAAAAATAGACCACACAGAAAAGAGAAGAAATAAGAGCTCCCATGACATATACATAGTCATGTTGAAGGAGAAGATTGAAATCTAAGGGACCTTGGACTACCATCACATCTATATAGACTCTTTTTCCTCCCAAATTAATAGGGAACTTCAGAAGGATCCCTAAGGGTTAACTGGTTGCTCCATTGAAATCCAATAGATTCTAGGTGACAGGTACAAGTGGTGGGGAACTTAAAGCTTGCCAAGTAGTAGAAGATATGATGCTAACACACACATATTCATCTAATATAGTGCCATGTACTACCATATTATAGGCTTGTACTGTGATCTCGAAAGGCAGATAAGATGGAAGGCGGAAAGAAGTCAATTTACTCCAATCAAAAGAAATGACATAACTACTTGGTGGGGGCATCATATGATTCCCTCCATGCTCTACATGAATAGGAGGACTCTCCTAAAAAACTGGGATGGGAGGGCCACTCTTCAACTCATGAGAATATGAGGAGACAAGAAGAACATGAGCACTATGATCACTACTCTCTTCGGGAACAGAGTGAACAATTGGAGGTGGAGCCAAGTCGACCCTCTTTTTAACCAATAGTTTGTTGGGATCAAACACAAGAGAGTCATGCTCACGAAGATTAGAATCAGCAATAGATGAATTCAATTCATTCCCTTTACCAGCTACGAGAGGGTCAGAAGAAAGCCTCTCATACCGAATAGGGAGATGGGCTTGATGAGATGTAAGGATTTCCAAAATTTTGGAAGCTTTAACCATCAGAGGACAAAGGTGAAGAAGGTGTTCTCCTTCAGATAATTAACAGGGGAACTTAATCTTTCCCTTCTTCTTACCATCATTAGGTAACAACGTAAACTTTGAAACAGGAACTGATATTATTACCTGTTTCGTAAAGATAGCAAAAAATTGACCAGATTTTGAATAGGGGTGATGCAGAACACACATATTTTTTTTATAACATAGTTTTTAGCACGTTAAATAACCGATAAGGTTACATGTTTCCTAGGGGTAGTAAAACCGTGACCCGATTTTGAAAAGTGGTGATGCAGAATACACTTTTTTTTTGGAGAATATTTTTGACACTTTAAATTTTCTTATGTATCGAATATAAATATTTGTTTTTAAATGTTAGTGATTTTCATGCCATTTTTTAAACATGTTGATGCAGCGTACCTTTTTTTTAAAGGATTATTTTTTATTACTTAATGAATTTTCAAGTTATTTTAATTTTTCTTTTTTTTTTTAAATGTTCATTACTTAAAAAAAAACAAATATAAAAATATATAAAAAAGACAAAAAAATTGTTAAAACAAAAAATTATCTCATAAACCATAAAAGAATTTGGAAAAAGAAAACAAAATTTAAAAAAATATAAAAATAAATTAAGTAAAAACAAAAAAATTAGAAAAAACATTAACAAAACTAGAAAAAAATAAATAAATAAAAATAAAAAATTAAATATTAAAACAAACTAGATTAAAACAAAAATACAAAATTAACAAAAAAAGAATTAAAAAGTAGTAAAATTAATATTAAAAACATTTAAAGAAATCTAAAAAAACAAAATAAACTCAAATTATAGAAAAAACCAAATAAATATGAAAATTTTAAAATATATATATATCTTCTCAAATTAAAAAAATAAAAATTAATTAAATTAAATTTAAAAACATTTAAAGTTTATATATATATTATATATATATATATATATATATATATTTAAACAAAAAAATTAAAAATTAAAAATTTTTATTTTAATTTTTTAACAATTTTTTTATTTAAATAAACAAATTATGAAAAAAAAAATAAAAAATTAACTAGTTATTAATTTAGAAAACAAATATTAAAAAAAAAAAAAATAAAACAATTTAAACACTTTTTTTTATTTAAAGAAAGGTTTATTAAAAAAAAAATTAAACATCTTTTTTTATTAGAAAAAAATTATTAAAACATTTAAGATTTTTTTTAAACAATTTTTTTTCGATATCATTTTGGAATTCAACTACATTAAGTAAGTCATTCATGTATGACCATTTCCATGAGAGGTAGTTGTAACTAACTAATTTCTCATCATTTTTGAATAGTTCACCATTTTTGAATAGTTCACTTAGCACTATTCAAAAATCATGAGAAATTAGTACGTTACGACTACCTCGCATGGAAATGGTCATATGTGAATGACTTAATGCAGTTGAATCCCAAAACGATATCTAACATAATGCACTGCGTAAACCCCCATACTTAAAATATTTCTTTTATTAAAAAAAAGTCACCGATGGCCGCCAGTAGAAGCGCGACGTGGGTGGAGGGCCTGCTTGCCCTCCGTCAAGGACAATGCCACCACGGTGGCCAGAGATAAATAACAATAAAATTGTTTAAATTTTTTTTCTAATAATTTTTTTTTAAATAAAAAAAAAAATTGTTTAAAAAAAATAATTTTTTTAATAATTTTTTTTAAAATAAAAAGGAAATTGTTTGAAACAAAATTTAATATTTAATATATATATATATATATATATATATATATATATATATATAATATATATATATATATTTAATTTTTTTGTTTTTAAATAAAAAATGTAAGTTTAATGAAAAATTATTTGTAAAAAAATAAAAAATACATATTTATTTATAAACTTTAAATGTTTTTTTTTATTTTTTTCTAATTTGAAAATACATATATGATGATGATGATGGTGGTGGTTAACATCCATTGAGACCAAACTTTGGTCTATCAGACCTAAAGAAACAAATTATTTAGTTTGATTTAAGATTTTATTCCCATGCTCAAAAAACTTGGAGAGAAGCCTCCCGAGCTCACTATAATTTTGACATTGTAAAAGGCTAGGAAGGTCGGTATTGTGGCAGAGATTATGAAACTAAGATCTAATGTGGTTCTATGCGGGGCACTCTAAGAGGAAGTGGTTTTCATCCTCGATGTTCCTATTCTCACAGAGATTGCGGATCCTTTCCATCCATGGTGTTTTAGGAACTGGCCAACGACCTGTTTCACTATGGAGCTCATGAGAGTTTGTTCTAATCTTCGCTATATTAATTTTCTTATTTGAGCTAGCTAAAACAAAGAGATACTTTGGATCTTCTAGGGTGGGGTTGATGACCTTCTTATATTAACTTAATTTTCTTTTAGCTGCTAAATCTTTCTCACACCACATTTTTCTTTGAACTTAGAAGTAACAATGTTTCTAATGTTATTAATGTTTTGCAATGCATCATTCTCGTTGATCTCCCAATGGTTTAACTAGGTCCTCGTGTCTTTATACCACCCCTGCTTGAGCCTTACGTGGTTTTGGCTAGAATTCAAAGCTAGCTTAGGAAGTTTATGCTCTCCTATGTTATTGAGTTTGTGCTTGTACACCAGAAGCCTAGTCATAGCTAGGCTCTCGATAGGGGAAAGACCTAATTCTATAAGGAGAATAGATAGGGTGTATTGCTTTTAATTTTTAGGTTAGACATTATAAAACGCTTCTAGATTTGCTCAATATTTCTCCAACATTCTCTAGAGATGTTGCAACCCCAGACCTCACAACCATATAAGATAATAGGAGTGACTAAAGTTTGAAAGAGGAACTTATTTTTATCCCACATTATGAGGTTTTCTGTTTTGCAATTATTTTCAAGACCAAAATAAGCTTTCCAGCCCCCATTAATCTTTTTCTCAATGATATAGTTCTAGTTGAGCTTGTGATGAATACCAATTCCTAGTTACTTGTAAGAATACACTTCCTCCAAGTTATTATTGTCATACATAAAATTAGCGTAAATGTCCTTCTTGGATTTGATAATCATAACCTTTGTTTTGTTAGTGTTAACAATCATACCCATGGTAGAGAAGAAATCCTTAAGAAACCTAAGTTGCTTAACTGAAAGGAAATATTTCATCCATAACATTGCAGTGTTTGATAATGGCCCAAACTGTCTTTTATGATGTACTTCTGAATAAAATGTGGGATCCTTTTCCAAATTTTCTTGAACTATCAAGAGACAAAAATTCCCCATCGAATGAAACATTTTGAAAGCCTTTCTACAGATAAATAAAGACCCAATATGATAATCATAACCTCACAATGTAGATTGCATGCACCAAACTAAATATGAAATTTTCATGCTTTTATTCATTAACAAATATCTCTTCCTTCTCTCTAATGCAAATTTTAAATCCATATATTTCAAGCAATCTTCTTGACAACATTCACTTGAAATGATAATGTTGATAGAAATTCTTCTCGTCAGATATTCTACTCTACCCCTCATATAAATAGAACATCTTGCATTGATACGAAAAGTTCTACTCCTACTCCTCGATAAAATATTTCTTGGCAACATCTCCATCATTGGATCATCATTTGTATAAGCATTTTCATCATCATTAAGAGGAATTTTATCCACACTATGGTCATTTGTGCTTTTCAAATACTGACTTGGATGATATTCTTCATCCTCCCCTTCTTCGGTGCTACTGTAACAGTCCATACAATTGGGACTAAATGGAAAATTTAACTCCATGTTTATTGGATATTCTCCCTCACGTGCATTGTCAATGTTGCTCTCATAGTTCATAGAATTAGGACTAAGTCCAAAATGTGACTTTTTACTTACTGAAAATGCTACATCCTATCCTTTGTCACTGCTACCTTTATAGTCATTAAGATTAGGAATAAGTGCTTCATCCTATCCTTGATCACCACTGTTCTCATAGTCCATAGGATTGGGACTAAGAGGACATCGTGACACTCCATTCTTTTCAAATTTTTCATCATGATCTTCATCACTACTGCTCCCATAGTCCATAGCATTACGACTAAGTGCACACAATGGCACTCCATTATTTTGAAATTTGTCATCATGTTCTTCATGACTGTTGGTCTCATAGCCGATTAGATTAGGACTAAGAGGACACCATTACACTCCATTTTTTTGAAATTTTTCATCACACTCTTCATCATTGTTGCTCTCATAGTCCTTAGAATTAGGAATAAGAGGACATCGTGACACTCCATTCTTTTGAAATTCATCAACATGATCTTCATCACTGCTACTCTCATAGTCCTTAGAATTAGCACTAAGTGCACACCATGACACTCCATTCTTTCGAATTTGTCATCATGCTCTTCATCACTACTGATCTCATAGTCCTTAGAATTAGGACTAAGTGGACACCATGACACTCCATTCATTTGAAATTCATCGTCATGCTTTTCATCATTGCTGCTCTCATAGTCCTTAGAAGTAGGACTAAATGGACACTGTGACACACCATTATTTTGAAATTCATCATCATGCCCTTCATCACTGCTGCTCTCTAGTCCATAGGATTAGTACTAAGTGGACACTGTGACACTCCATTATTTTGAAATTCATCATCATTCTCTTAATCACTGCTGCTCTCATAGTCCATAGGATTAGGATTCAGAGGACACTGTGACACTCCATTCTTTTGAAATTCGTCATCATGCTATTCATCACTGTTGCTCTCATAGTCCTTAGAATTAGGACTAACTGGACACCGTGACACTCCATTCTTTTGAAACTCATCATCATGCTCTTCATCACTACTACTCTCATAGTCCTTAAAATTAGGACTAAGTGGACATCGTGACACTCCATTCTTTTGAAATTTGTCATCATGCTCTTCAACACTACTTCTTTCATAGTCCATAGGATTAGGACTAAGAGGACACCGTGACACTCCATTCTTTTGAAATTCATCAGCATGCTCTTCATCACTGCTGCTCTCATAGTCCATAGGATTAGGACTAAGAGGACACTGTGAAACTCCATTCTTTTGAAATTCGTCATCATGCTCTTCATCACTATTGCTCTCATAGTCCTTAGAATTAGGACTAAGTGGAATTCGTGACTATTTATTTATTTGAATTTCTCCATCCCCTATTTCATCAGTGTTACTCTCATAGTCCTTAGGATTAGGACTAGTTGGAAGAATTGACTTTCTATTCATAGTGGAAGAATTTTTGTTATTCATTAATATGATTAGAGTTGTTACGTAATGAAGAAGTTGATGCTTTACAAAGCGGAAATTCACTATCAGGGGAATCCATCCCTTTCAAATAGAAGAGGTTGAATGATGCAAATGCAGACTCTCCTAAAGATATTATAGAGCTTAGAGAATAAAATTTTCCCTACAAAATTTTTCCCTCCAAAACGTTTCGCCAAAATATTTCCCTCCAATAATTTTGTTTTATGTATTTCCCTTCATTATTTTATTCTACAATTTATTGAAAAATGTTAACCAATTTTTTTTATGAAATAAATCTTTAAATCCAAAATTGTAAACTAAAACATTTACCTAAATTATTTTACTAGTTAAACATTATAATATTTACTAAACAATTGAATGTTTTTTTAAATTTTTATAATACCTTATAAAAAAAATTAATCTCACGTTCATTGCACTGTAAAACAATTCCATAATATTCACTATACCATAGTTTAGTATATCGCCTTAAAAAAGTTAACACGTTAATTTTTTTTAAACAAATTAATCCCACATTTACCATATGGTAAAACATCTCTGTAATTTCACCTATATAATAAATTTCATTATCAGTATTACCCACATCACATCAAAGTTTTGGAAGGTTCATTGAAAGACTTAGAGTGAATTTGTGGAGTAGCTACATTGTTATCAGCAATTCAACGGAGAATTCTCGCAATTGAAAGGTTAATTAATTTCTTTTCCTTGCGAATTTTAATATTAAATAAGTTCATTGAAATTTAATTTTTCTTTTAAACTGAAATTTTTGCAGACCAAATTTACTCACTACATCTGCTATGGGCATGGTGGGCCTGGTAAATCTCATGGTGGCCAAACGGGCCCAGTAATTCCCACAGTAGCTGAACATGCCCTTAGGTTAGGGGTGATAGGGATGGCTGGCCCACCCGCACGCATGTTGGGAGGGTAATTCTCAGAATTTCGCTTCCATCCCATAGGTGGGTGGGCTGCTAGGGTGGCACAGGAGGAGGCTGGGGCAGCACCCCTCCCTGCCACGTGCCACGCTAGCACCCCGCCCATCCACATTGTGGCCGTCCATGTGGCGCATTGGGGGGCTGCTATAGCCCGCCCCCCCGGACAGCCATAACATGGGCAGACAAGTTGTGAGGGTGCTACCATAGCCCCCCCTACATCATCTCGGCTGCCTGCCCACCCGTAGGGTGGCCACCAGACGATTGGGGTGGCACAAAGGGGTTGCCAGAGCCCGCCACCCCAACCACGCCACCCCTCCTGTTATAGACATTTTTGGGCACGTCAACCCCAATCATAAATGTCCATAAACTAAGGGCTCCTAAGTCCCTAAAAGTGTTGCTTCACTACCTAAAGGAACAAGGTCAGCCGATTACATCATCTCCCAGAAGTTCTCCACTGAAAACTGCTCATAAATGGTCAAAACTAGACCATACTGAAATTTCAATGCAGAGGGTGCCATGCATATACCTTCCCAATGTACAAGGTGCGATGAATACTGAATTTCTCTTCTTTAGGGTGCGATGGTCTGGAATGGACAAATGGCAGGGACAAAAATGCGAGGTGGAAGATCATGGAATCTTCCAGAATCTTCCCCTTTCACACTTGCCTCTCTGTTTTTGACCAGGGATGAGTAAGAGATCATAATTCTCCAAGTGGAAGCAGGAACTATTAGAGAGAGGACACTAATCAAGATCCCAGAAGATGACTCACCTATCTGTAATCATCTATATATGGATCCCTCATCACAGAGATCCAGAGGCTGGAATTTTGTATCTTATAGAGAAGTGTTGTTGCTTTTGGTGTACATTCATAGTGTTGGGTGATCTAAGCTTTACTTGAGGTGAAGAAGGGCTTCCTAGCTAGAGGATGATGCTGGGTCAAAGCATATTGTTGTAATCCTCTTGCTAGCTTTCATATTAATAAAGCTATTTTTGTTTTCTTCCATATTCTTGTGTACTTGTTTATATATGCATTTATATGGTTAACGCACATCTGATCCTCTGTTATTTATGAATATAGATATTTGATTCTTCGATAGTAGTATGTTGTTGTGATTCCACAGGTTCTTATTGAAGTTGGGCAAATGGAGAGGAAGTGGCGAAGCTCTATCAAGAAGGAGAGGAAATCAAGTGCAACACTCAGGTTGGTCTTCTTGGTTCTCCTCTTGTCTATTTTCATAAAAGAAAACAATAGTAGACTTCAATTGTTTGTTTCTAAGATAGCCACCCATCTTAGTGAGAATAGTAGCATACGAGTGGAAACTATTCCCAGTAACAAAATGGCGACTCTGTTGGGGAGTTACTAGATTACGTGTTAGCTTATCTATCCTTGTTTCTTTTATAAACTTACAAACGGAGCCTGAAGTCAAGCCAGCTAGCCTTCGAACTGCATTTGTTATACAAATGCAAAGTAGATCAATGCTTCTTCAGTCTATCTCCAGTTTTTTTTTATGAATTAAACAATAGATCTACAAGCAATCTAATTGCCCTAAGTGGTGGCTCTAGTAACCTCTTAGATCACCCCTATGTTATACATACACTGAGCATTACTTACTTGGCCTAAACACCTGAAATGAATTGCAAATTGTGAGTGAAAACCTGTTTGGAGTCTCACACTGGTACCATCGCACCTTGCCTTCAAGGCAGTCTGTATGCATCACACTTCCCGAGTGTAGTAGGTGCGCTGCATACTGGTTTCACTTGTGTAACAGGTGCGATGGTCAGGGAGGGTTAACTTTACCCTCTGACTGTGGTTTTTTCTCACTGTTTTCAGTCCTATTCAGGAGTTTTGTTGTCTATAGTCAGTGTACTTATGCGAAAACCCCCTTCTCTTGCATTATTCTACCCCCTTATTGCAAAGAACTGTAAGTGTTTTTTATGTATTGTGCATCATTTTCAATTCTTTTTTGCAAAAAAGTACCATAGTCGAAATGTTGTCTCTAGATCGGAAAGTGTCGTAGCTGTCGTTTTCAGTTTTGGAAAACAATCCCATTCTTCTTGATATTCGATTATACATTTACTATTGCATAGGATTTGAATTAGTAGTTTTAAAGTGTCGAAAAGCAATTTTCATTTCAAAATCGCAAAGTGTCTC
>APFE030647065.1:25176-46009 GCA_000404065.3 Pinus taeda
GTGCATTTAGCATGTGCTCTGTGCTCTGTGAAGAAAAGATTCTTGACTTTCTTCCCTTAGTAGCTAGGATTTTCATTGCTGAAAGAAGATTAAACGTTTGTTTATCATCTTAGACTACATTTTTGGAATTATATACACATCATGTGGAGAACCTGAAAGGAAAATTGTTAAGAAATATCAACTTAAAATAAATTGAATGAATCTAAAAACGCTTTGGAACTTAATGCACAACATCTAGAGGTCTAGGCTAGAGACGTATTCCAGCGTCGTAAAACTTGGTAACTGTTGTTTTCAGTGTTGGTTGGGTGATTCCTCCACTCTGAGATGGTAAGTGCTAGTACGGACTTCTGCTCCCATGTACCATCAAGTATATATTGGGAGACCACAATAGGCTGCATCCTTTATCCTTAGCAAGCCGTGTCTACCGCCCTACCGATTGCAATGAATTGAACACAACATTCGGGAATATTGACTGCCATACTATAAAAAATATTATGTAGTTTTGCGACTGGTTTGGTAATCCTCTCTACATAGATCTCCAGAGAAATCCATTTCGCTCCTTTTCAGACTCCTTAAAAGAAAATTTCCTCTGAGAACTTGTCACTTCGGGCTCAATAAAAATCCAAGGAAACTAGAGTCATCTTTTGTTTTTTATCGACTCTTTAACATTAAAAAAAAAAGTGGTGTCAAAGTATCTAAAAATTTATTTTAAATCGGAATAAAATTCCAAATTCCCCCATTGTTCTTTAGGTTGAGAAAATGGAGTCTACCAACCAAAGATTTTCCCTTGGAGGAAATCCTAGTCCCTTCTCCTCTTGGGGAGATGTTGGTGCACCCCATATGGCCACTTTGTCACTTCTAGGATTGACAATTGGTTTGCCTGCTTGGCTCTTCTCTACCTCTGTCGTTAGAATCCCATAATTCCTGAACAGTCAAATCAACAACTAGATGACACTAAAGTTGCCTCCCAACCTTATACTTCATCTGATTCTCCCTCTCCTCCTTCCTCTTTGCTTGATAAAGCCGATAAAGCTAAAAATCAAGTAACTGAGAAGAAGAAGAAGTAGAAAGAGAAAAAGGAAAAGAAGAAAAAGGAACCAAAGTTGAAAGGGAGCAACCAAGTGTCGTCTAGCAAAAATCCTCACACCGCATCGTCAAAACCTAAATCTTCTTGTGTCATTTGCAATGGAGACCACTATAATCGAGATTTTCCCTACATCCCTCAGATCTTAAGGGAGTGGTCCCCTCGTTTGCACAATCTGGTGGCGTCAACCTCTGGCAATCATGTTGAATGCTCACCATCAACCAGTGAAAGTGAAGCACATGGACAAAAAAGGAATCCCATATTTCCTTGTAAGTTGTGTGAAGGAAATCACACCGTCCACCGTTGTCCCTTCCTTGACAAGGCTAAAATAGTTTTGGATGATCGTCCGGTTTCACCGCTCCGACTTCCTCCTGGATATAAAAAACTCTTGCCAAGTCCTCCACCGGTTGAAAATCGGGCTGGCCCATCATTGTTGTTGGCCGAAGCATCTATCATTGAAAATGAACCCTCCGAATCCATACCAGATGAAAGTCAAAGGGTCGATACGGCATTTGACCCGGTCTTGCCTTCAGAGTGTTCATCTTCGAATGGTACCGTCATTGAAGAGAAAGAGAGCGACACCGTTCAAATTCTTTTCATCAACACAGACTCCGATTAACTTGGGGGAAGTCCTCCCGTTCCTTTATCAAATGAAGGAAGTTCATTAGAGTCATATCCTTCCATCTATTTGGTCCCACCACCAAGCAACCTATTCGTTTCCTTTGATTGGAATCTACTAGGCAAACCCCGTTTACTAGCCAGTGTACCATTCAGAATCATTGTACAAGCTTACAGAATGGTCATGGTTGGTACCATCATCGATGAAGGTGCTTCTATGATTATCCTTTCCTCAACTACTTGGAAAGCGCTTGGTTCGCCATCGCTTTTTCCTGAAATGAGAAATCTGACAGGCTTCGGCAAGGGAACGAGTCAACCTTTAGGGATCCTTCCAAATGTGCCCATTACTTTGAGAAGGAAAACTATTCACATCAACGTTATGGTAGTTCAAGGACCATTATATTATAATATACTCCTTGGATGCGACTATATTTATTGCATGGGAGCCATCACCTCCTCACTCTTTAGAGTGATGTGTTTTCCACACGAAGGTAGAATGGTCAAGCTCGTGGACCGAATGTCATTCCCCGGTTCACACATCCCAAATGGTCAAACACATCCCTAAATGGTCTTTTCACGCAAGCAATGTCTCATAGATCTCCAGTCCGTCCACCTGATGAGCGCGAGTGATTTAGGAGGATGAGACTGAAACCTAGGGGGCATGCACCCTGGTCTATTTCGGCAGGAAAACCTTGTGTATAGAGTGGATTTCCGAAAAGGATATATGACTAGTCTGACGAACCCATCCTTATAGGAAAATGGGATCTGGCTGGAATAAGATACCTTCGTTCAAGTTATGTGAGTGGAATTTGTTTGTGCCATTCACCTTTGTCTGTTTCAATAGACATCGCCGAGGAAGCATTTTATTTGCTACACAGATAGAACTTTCTTGGTAAGCTAGAAATATTTTGCTATAATTGGGGGCATGCAAACCTTTTCGCATGCAAGTGAAGAGTGGCTATTTATTTTTTAAATTTGTAGGACCTCTATCCCTTTAAACCCGTAAGGCTAGTTGTTTCCTAACTTGCATAAAGAAAGGATCCATGGCAAAGCTTGAGAGATGTAAGCCACTTCAAAATAGCATCTCAAATGAGACATTCTTATCATATGACTGGTGAGAAATGTTGTCGCAGAGTTCAAGCTCGTTAAAAAATAAACATAAGTCATGAGCAAATGTTTCCCGCAGCGTTTAAGCTCACTAAAAAACGAACCGGTAAATAACCATTGTGAATGCCTTATCACTAGCTTTTAAGCCTTGGTCATGTTCTCGCCATTACCTCCACTCTGTTTTTAGCTGATCACTCACCCCCATATGATTGTTTACCCCTTCGAGGAACATCTGTAAAGAGTGATTCTGTTAGCCATCCTTGTGACACTACCATGATTGGAAAATTCCAAATCTTACCTGGAATCAGCTGCTACCCGAAACCATCACTCGTTCCTTGAAAACGAGTCTTCTTTAAGCTCTTTTCACCTGACTCATAAAATATGAAAATATTGCCGAGCAATTGGCCTCTCCGGCTCGTTAAAGTCATCAGAAGTGTTATCCCTCCTCTAGATTTTAATCTTTTTGGACCTAAGGGATTATTACACAGAAAGATCGAGCGCTTGTCTTGTTCGGCTCGTTAAAACTATAGAAAATTCATCCCTTTTGTATTATTTTACGCTTTTTCGGACTTAAGGTATTATATGATGAAAAAGAATCATTGGAGTCTCCTTTCCGTTCCTTTCAGACTCTCTAAAATTGAAAGAGACTGAGTTATCTTTGTCGTTAAACTCTTTAAAACCTAATAGCGACAAACTCATCCAAATGGACGAGAATGAGTTTCACTGTCGCTAGACTCGCTAAAATATAGCGACAGGTTCGCCCGAAGGCAGAATATAGAACAAGCATATGTTATCCTCCTCAAGCTTGAAAAAAATAAATAGGTACTGGTCACAATGACTGGGGAAAATTGGGAAGAAAACTTGAAGAAACTTTATTGGTAGCAAGTCACTCTTGAACATGACGCTTTCCTTCTGCATCCATGCCGGGTTGGGTTGTTCCATTCACTGGTCATCACCATTGGTCCATCACACCATCCATCTTTGGGGTTAACGCTACCAATCCATTGTCAGTATCACCGATATTTTCAAGAGAAGTCATTCAGACAATTCACCTGTGTCTCACCCTCTGCAATACATTCATGCTTCATTCCTTCATGACCGCCACCCTGAACCTCATATCGTCAGTTTGTTTTCACCTTGAAAATCATTTGCTTCGTTCCATGTCATTGATATGGGATTCATTAAGGCCCTCCTATGATGGGTCGCTTCTTTTCAACATCAACTCATTATCCAAGAAGTTGACTTAGGAGCAACCCTTTGAGTACTTTGAAGCTTGCATGCCTCAATGGAAAGTTTCTCACTTTCAGCGACAGGTTTACATTAATGGCCTTCGACTGAGAGTTTTTACGTGATGTTTGACGCAAAGTCATTTTTCACACCATGTGAATTGTACTATAGTACCTTGAGGGTCATTATCGTTATTGGTGATTACACTCATGCCTGTTAATAGCTTACATCATTGGCTGGTAATCGAGCGATGTCTTTCCATGTTCGACTCAAGAACATTTTTCACATGGATCGACTTGTACTCCCAGTGAAGATTGAACGAGTTTTGAACACCTTGGATCTAGTTTCATCCATCCGAGCTGCGATATATTCAGTAATATAAAAACATCGAGTGTACATCATTGTCGAACAGATGATCATCCAAATCAAAGGATGATGAATCCATATCATCATTCCGTCACACAAACGATTGTCTGTCCTATGTACATGAAAATTAATTTATAAAGTTGAGCATGGGAATGCCCACCTCAACTAGATCATGAAAAAATGTTGTCAAAATAATGTATTGTATTTTATCTTATTACAGGTCATCTCCCAGCTCAGAGAAACTTTGGATCCTCATAGTAAAGCATTTCACCTGACATCAAAAAGATTAACAACCTCATGCTTTAGGGGGCAACTATTATAGACATTTTTGGGCACTTCAACCCCAATCATAAATGTCCATAAACTGAGGGCTCCTAAGTCCCTAAACGTGTTGCTTCATTGCCTAAAGGAACAAGGTCAGCTGATTACATCATCTCCCATAAGTTCTCCACTGAAAACTGCTCATAAATGGTCAAAACGGGACCATACTGAAAGCTCAATGCAGAGGGTGCCATGCATATCACCTTCCCAGTGTACAAGGTGCGATGCATACTAAATTTCTCCTCTGTAGGGTGCGATGGTCAGGAATGACCAAATGGCAGGGACAAAAATGCGAGGTGGAAGATCATGGAATCTTCCAGAAGCTTCCCCTCCGACACTTGCCTCTCTGTTTTCGACCAGGGATGAGTAAGAGATCATCATTCTCCAAGTGGAAGTAGGAACTATCAGAGAGAGAACACTAATAAAGATCCCAGAAGATGACTCACCTATCTGTAATCATCTATATATGGATCCCTCATCACAGAGATCCACAGGCTAGAATTTTGTATCTTATAGAGAAGTGTTGTTCGTTTTCTGGTGTACATTCATAGTGTTGGGTGATCTAAGTTTTGCTTGAGGCGAAGAAGGGCTTCCTAGCTGGAGGATGATGTTGGGTCAGAGCATATGGTTGTAATCCTCTTGCTACTTTTCATCTTAATAAAGCAATTTTTGTTTTCTTACATATTCTTGTGTACTTGTTTATATATGCATTTATATGGTTAACACACATCTCATCCTGTGTTATTTATGAATATAGATTTGTGTTTCTTCGATAGTAGTATGTTATTGTGATTCCAAAATTTCTTCTTGAAGCTGGGCAGATGGAGTGGAAGCAGCAAAGCTCTATCAAGAAGGAGAGGAAATCAAGTGCAAGACTCAGGTTGGTCTTCTTGGTTCTCCTCTTGTCTATTTTCATAAAAGAAAACAATAGTAGACTTTAATTGTTTGTTTCTAAGATAGCTACCCATCTTAGTGGGAATAGAAGTATTTGAGTGGACACTATTCTTGGTAACACTTCCATCCACACCGCGGGTGGGCGGTCTATGGGCGTCACATGGGGCGGGGGGGGGGGGGCTGCCCCAGCGCCCCCTAGTGCCACCATCACGACCCACCACCCAGCGGGTAGGCGTACCATCAGGGTCATGCAGTGGGGTGGGGGGGCTACCGCAGACTCTCGTCGCTCCACCTCGGTAGCGCCACGGTTGGGCAAGCCACCGAGTATCACCTCGCCACCCCACGGGAGGGCGGGTCGTTGAGGTGACGTTGGTTGAGGCTGTCCTTGCCTCCCCCATGCCACCCGACGGGTGGGCAGGCTGTCAGGTGGCACGGGGGTTGGGGGTTGCATTAGTGCCCTCCCGCGCCACCTCGACAACCCTTCTGCCCATGGGGTGGAGTAGGCTGAGGATGGATAGAGGGTAGTGGTTGGACCGCTAAGGTCGGCTAAGGGCTGGACCCAACGGCTGGCTCAGTTGGCTGGCTGATTTTTCAGGGGGCAGTAGCAGGGTGATGTATTTTTTAAAATATTTTTTTTCCAATTATGATTTATAAAATTAATCATCGTTTATCATTTTTGTTGTTAATTTAAGTTAATATTTTTTCGTCATTTACTGATTTATGTGTTTCTTTTTTCAGGGAAATGGTATCAAAGAAGATTTATGTTGATCTTTATGGACCAAAGACTCTTAAAGGTGGATCTTCGAAAAACATTGGTGACTGAACCCACCTGAGTTGATGGATACAAATATTTCAAGTGCCTCAAATGATAAGAAGATGATTTCATACTGGAAAAAATCAAAAGAAGTGAAACTTCCATAAAAAATTTGGTATGTGAAATAAAGAGAAAGCCAAAATGTGCAGATATATCTATATGTTGATATACATAATGATAATGAAATTTGTGATGTAATTGGAAGAGTCATACACATGTGTTTGGTAACGGACAATGAAGTTGTTTACATACTTACAAAACCACCCAAGTCACATGAAACGATTAAATACCAGTTATCATATTCATTGTATGAGATGAGAGAGGCATCTACAAAGTTGTGTAGACAAATTGTAAATGAGATGAAACAAGATATCTTAAGTATTTTTTATTTATAATTGTGTTTTGTGTTCTTGTAACTGTCTCAGTATATTTTTTTAACTTTGTTTTTATTGACATATGATATTTTGTTTGGCAGCATTTTGTTGAAAGTTGTTCAATTAGGTTGGGAGGCATTCATTTCATAGAGCATGATATTATGAAAGTTGTCAATAGTTTCTACTCAGTGTCAGAAGAAGATATGGAAAACAAGCAAAATGTAGTAATTCATGATGATACAAAACTACATACAAGGGATCACAAAAAGAGGCCTCTAGTGGATAAATCTAGCAAGGGTAGACAAGTTACTTTTGAAGATGAGGAAGTTGAAACTGGTAGTGAAGAATATGTTATCATTACCGAAGATTACATTGGAACTGAAAAATAGCCGTAAAAGACCAAAATTAACAATTCCCAAGAATAAATCTGTTACAGTTAATGTTGAGAATGTTATAAAGAAGAAAAGTAAAGTTGAACATTTTGAAGTAGTCATTACCAACAGTTAAGAACCTAGCGAGACATCAAAAGAAAGCAAAGAAATCATTACACCAAGAGTTGATTTAGAGGATGGAATTATCAAAACAAAACAAAATGCCATTTGATAGAACTTGAGAAAGAGAAACTTAATTGAGGGTGGCCATACATTTCAACGTAATGTCAGATAGATCTATAAGTAAAGTGAAGGACAATGTCAATATCAAATCAGAAAGCCACATCATCTGCATATTCACAACTTGAAGGCGTTGATGAGGTACAATCCATATGCTTATGTGGTTAATTATGTGCTTCTTGATAATCCAGTTCAAGTTCCCAACAAAGAAGCATTTGATAAGTCAAAATGTTTTGAATACAATTATTATGTGCTTGGGGGGGAACCATTCTGTAGAAGCTCAAAGACAATTTATGGAGGAATATCCCAATAACCGACATTTTGAAACAATGAAATGTATCATTTATGCTGGTTTATCAGATATAGAAGCAATGTTAGTGGCATTGGTTCATAATTTAGATAATGAATATAGGATGTCTATGACTTTCATCGAAAGGGTGAGATTTATTCATAGTGAATTTGAAGAAAAATGTGGTGTGGATAGGATAAATGTTACTGTAGATTTCCGAATGGAATGTTGTATGGAAATAGGTTATCCAATTGAAGATAAATCAATTCAAAAGGTGGCAAAGGTAGAAAATTTAATGATTTATTCAAAGGTGTTGCTAACATTTTCTTGTTGGCATTTAGAACTTGAGAGATATGGGAGTTAAATAATGATATTTTTAGCATGTGGGAGAACATTGACATTAAAAACCAAAAGGTCGAAAAGTCTAAGCCATTGATATGTAGTTACAGTAAATCAAGTCCTCAAATGAAGCAGCTTCTAGAAGATATGTTTATCACACCTTGGAGAGCATTGCAAGTAGTGAAGGATGAAAAAATTGTCAAAGCATTATTATCTCGTGTGAGGTCAGGGGAATTATCATTGGATGAAATGTCTGAGGAATTTCAAAAGTAAGTTTGTTGAATTATTTTTATTTATTTCTAGATTATAATTTTCATTTAAATATAACATATTGTTCTTGGTAGTATTTGTTATACATATCATTATATTAACTTTTTTAATTTCATCTATGTAGTCACAAAGTTTACATGAAAATTCAAGAACAAATGGTTCAATTGTTGAATAAAGATAGTTGGGATGATGTTGTCCGCAACTATCTAGATTCAAGTTCTACATCAACATTAAATTCTTTTTATCTTGTATTTAAAAAGGTATTTTGATTTACACATTCATTTTTATTCATCTGTGTACTATTTTTAAACTACAACTTACAAATGTTTGTTTATTTTATAAAAGATGAAGAAGGATAATAATGGAACACCAGATAGTTTCAAAACCTTTATTGAAAAAATAAAGATCGAAAGGCTCAAGAAGCAACATATTAATAATGTTGAACTTGATCCAACTCTTACTCATTTCATTTGGAATGGGCTAGACACTATTCAATATCATGTAATACATGGTTACTGTGAGGACATTGCTAAACTCACACATAAAAGTGATTATGCCCTAGTCATTGCGGATACTCCCCATGGTTTCAACATTCCAAACATTGACTATGATAGTGACCCTTATACTTATCAAGCTCTTAGTAAAGTGGTTGTGGGATTTCCAAAAGTCACGTCATCACCATTATGGGCATTTGTGACATTTCATTTAGACACACAATTCGCAATGCTATTGTCAAGCTTTAAGGGGAAAACAAATTCAAGGATGCAGCTTACATGGTAGGACGTTTAAAATGTATATTTGAATAATGTTAAAAAAATAATTTATGTACAAGTTAATTGAAATTTTTCTATTTCATGTTACAGGAAAAAGTCAAATCTTCGTAACTATGAAGATCAAGTATTTATAAATGATTGTGAGTTCATCCATATTGATAGTTGGTTAAAAGATAATAGCTATATGTCTAATATTTTTAATCAGGTAGATGGAAAGAGTTATAGCCAAATACTAACTTATGATGTTGTTGTGAGAAAACTAACATATGAAGACAAAGAAGCAAAAGGAGAGATAGTTAACATTTATCAAAAATCACAGTTATTGATTAACTATCTTATAGACATATGTTGAAATGAAGGAGATTGGGTTCTGAATTTATTTTCTGCCTCGGGCAAGTTTTATTATATGGATCAACTAAGTTAACTAATTACAACTCAAATATAATTCAACCTTATCTCCTTAATTTAAGGGATCACTCTTGCATGACTTAAAAAGGACTTCTAACTTGAATTTATCCAACAAATTAATTTAAAATAAATTAATTAATTATTTCCAAGTAGTTGTTAAGACTAAATTTGATTTTAATTCAAAATATAATTCAAGGACAAATTAAATTGGAATATTCTTGTTGCCATATTTCAACACTCCCTCTCAACAAGAAAGGGATTATGTGCCACCCCGATCCTGTCTTTATGGAACTCGAATTTACACTTTGACAATGCCTTTGTCCAAATGTCAGCATCTTGCTCCTTTGTAGAAATATACTATATCGGCATGATCCTCCTCAATACATAGTCTCTAAGATGATGATAATAAATATCGATGTGATTGGACCTATCATGAAATACTAGATTCTCAGAGAGTTTTATACAACTCTTATTATCACAATACATCACAGTTGGATCCATCCTCTAATAAAACAAACCAGCTAATATTTTCCACATCCAGATGGCCTCACATGCTACCTGACTTGCAGCCATGTATTTTTCCCCTACCGAGATGAGTGCAACCAACCTCCATTTCATGTTCTACCAAGAAATTGCCACTAACCCAAGGTTGAAAATCCCTTCTGATGTGCTCTTCTGATTTGATGGACTCCCTGCCCAATCTGCATTAGTGAAGCCCTATAGCTTCACTCCCTCCACCTGTGAAAAGCCACAAGAAACAAATATTTTCTTATGCTTCTCCACACAACCATCAACAACATTCTTTACCTTGTAAAGCTAACAGGAACTCACAACTAACTTGTTATCTGGTCTCAGAATGACTTCCCAAACATTGTTACGAACTATGGAGTCATAGTCCTACACCATAGCATCAACCCAAATCAGCTGCTACATTGCTTCCTCAAAGTAATATGGCTCGGTCTCAACATATTCCCCGGCAAGGGACATGTATCTAGTGTACCTCTCACGTGACTTCCTTTGTCTGTGCTAAGAAGATGGTGCTCCCACATTCTCTCTCACATCCTCCAACAGTCTGTTAGCTTCTCTTGTGGACATTCGTCCATCTCTGGAAGACTCTGCTTGAGTGGATGTCTCCACTCCTGGAACCTATACATGCAACCACCCCGCATTAGTGTGAGGCTCCTCTTTAGGAACCAAGACTTCCTCCATAGCCTGTAGTTGTAGCTCCCTCTCAAGGGAAACTCGCATGGCCTTATGCTCATAAAACTTGAGATTTAATCGAACTACTAACCTACGACTGGTAGGCAAGGACACCCAATAGTTGTGAGGTGTATTGGTGTACCCCACAAATATCCCCAACTCTATTGTCAGCTCAATCTTCTTCCATGCATCCTTTGTCACATGGCAATATACTGATGAGCCAAAGATCCTAAAGTGACTGTAAGGACTCTGGACACCACATATCTCCACAATGGTATGATATTGTCCACTTTGGGCCTAAGCCCTCATGGATTTGCTTTTGGACTTACCCCAAAAGGCCTCATACCAATGGAGATATTTGTCCATCCTTATATACCCATGATCCTCCCCACTTCTAGTCAATGTGGGACTTTGGTCGTATACCCAACAATCCTCCCCTCGAACAAAGGACCATCGAACCTCCCCTCAAACGCTTATCCATCCGTCCACTCTCTACCAACCAGGATTCTCTGCTCCAATGCGTTGGAAGCACACCGCTTACATGGAACACTACCTGCCTCGAGAGCTTTCTCTATCCGAGGTCAACTCCTCTTCACGTTCATGAAGAATCCGGAGCACACCTCCTCTCTAACCGAGCTCATCCACGGATCCCATCGTGATATTACCGGGGCCCACCACCTTTGTTTGGCATTCCGAGGATTCATCCACTTGGTTAACTTCGGGGCATGGCTCTGATACCACTTGTAAGGACTCTGGACACTACATATCTCTACAATGGTATGATATTGTCCCACTTTGGGCCTAAGCCCTCATGGATTTGCTTTTTGGACTTACCCCAAAAGGCCTCATACCAATGGAGATATTTGTCCATCCTTATATACCCATGATCCTCCCCACTTCTAGTCAATGTGGGACTTTGGTCGTATACCCAACAGAAACACACTTCGCACGCGCAAAAACTAAAAGACTATGAATGCTTTAACAATGCAAACTACCCTAATGCAAGGTACAATGGAGATGCAAGATCCTAAATCACTCAAAAAGCAAAGCAATTGTTTATGACTAACAATGAGCCAACTTAAGTACTGAAGAGGATACAAATTTTGAACACAATATTCTCTCCAAACAAGAAGGACAAATTGTAAAAGATCACAATTCACTTTCAATAACAAAAAGAAACCAAAAACCAAACTTGGCAAAGGAAAAACAAAAACAAAGTTTTTTGAGATCTTTTCTTTTTTAAAGCAACCAAAACAACTTTTTGAAATCACCAAAATGCTATTAAAATTCAAAAGATCGAAAAAAAGAGCACAAGGAGTCTTTTCAAGTTACAAACTTCGAAAATGAATGAAAAATTGAGCAAGAAGACTTCAATTTGTACCAAACGACCCAAATAGCATCAAAGTGTTTGACAAAATGATCGAGAAGCCAGGAAATAAATACTTCCAAATTCATCAAAAATACTTTCAAAAAGCAAGAAAAGCTATGAGGTCAGAAAACAAAGGAAAGTAAAGCAAGTAGATGAAAAATCTGGGCTTGACACTAAAAATGAAAACAATCTTGTGTTCTGGAGGACCAGAACAATCAAGAACTTCAGGACGAAGTCTTGTGTGCCAAAACACAAATTACAAACTTGATAAAGAAGCAAATCTAGGCCAAATATTTTCAGTGAGGAAGAGAATTTGAAACAGTAAGCTTGCAGAATAATTAAATTCTTTAGATAGAAGTTGACCACACAGAGATTGAAAAGGCCAAGCAACAAATCTATTTGTGCTGAAAGATTTGAAAAAACAATGTAAAAATTTTCATACGCAATTGTGTTCAAACACATAAGCATGTACACATGATTCTGACATAGGAAACTCGTGTATACATAAGTTCACTTTATAGAAACAAGTGTGTATATGATACAGTAAACAAAGTAAAGAGCGTATACAAAGCTTTGCAAGAAAAAATAAAAAACAAAGTCTGATCCAAAAGATCAGACGTAAGGCCTGGGACTCTAGTAGACCAAATAAGACTGTAACACCAAGCAAACCAAAGACTAAGCCCTGATTGATAATGAACAACCCAAACCAAGAATAACAAGATTGTTATCCCTAGCGGAGTCACCAATTCTGTTTCAGGTGGAAACACCCTAGGGCTTTGGGTTAGAACCCCAAAAAAATAGAAGCAAACTACAACAAGAAATACTCATACAACTCAGGAAAAATGCTTATATAATCAAACTATATAAGAGTGACCATACCCATATTTCCTTCATTTTAGTAGGTCTCGCAAGGTTCAAAGCCTCTGCAACTCCTGATGTTCTTCAAACCTAAAAATCATTCAATTCAAACATACATATCAGTATAGAAGTAAAGCATATTCATGAAATTGACTTTATATCATATAAACAAATGATTGATCATACATCACAATGATATTCATATATGAATTAAAACATAATTTGATGCATAAACATAGTTAATTTTAGAAACAAGACAACATTTCTTTTATTACAGTAAGCTATAAATAACATGGAGATAATTCACTCGAGCCTTCTTCTTCTGGCTCCAAGTGGAACCATCCTCTGGATTCCTCCTATCCCAGCCTTCAACAATCTTCTTCCATCATCAACAACATGGTATCTCAATCAAAAGGGAGAATATCTATAATCAAGGAAACAAAGGTTTCTTGAAGCTTGGGGATGTGCATGAGGCACAGGGATTCATCAGACTCAGTTAGGGATAATCTTAGTATAATAACTCTCTCTCTTCTCCTCCTTAAGGCCTTCCCATTGAGGTCTATTTATACCTCTCCCAATTAGTTTTTTAGTTGGGAAATAGTTGGGCCATGGGAAATAGGAGGTAATCAACATGTAAAACCTGTGAACTCTACCCATAATTAAGGAAATTTAATTTTTTTAAGTGTTTTAATACATATAAGCGAGTTGGGTATTTATTGACCCATGTGCACATGCTTTTAGCTCAGGGAAAAGTAGTGTACAGGGAATAAAACATTGTTTTTTATATATTTGGACCAATTCTGGAAGGAGGGGTTGCCCTAGGCCATAAATAAAGCATAAAAAATACCAAGAGTGGTAAATGGTTCTATAACAGACCTATGTTGATCTAAACACCTATGATACTTCATTAATACAACATAAGATTCCATTAAAGGTTGAAGAAGTTCCTTATCAACAGAAACTTAGGAGGATCAATCTAGCTCTTCTACTAGCTGTAGAAAAGGAAATTAAGAGAATGCGAGATGCCCAGATCATTCTCCCTCTTAGATATTCCTATTGGGTTGCAAATTTAGTTCCTATTAGAAAGAAGAATGGAGAAATCAGATTCTGTGTGGACTTTGTAAATTTGAACAAAGAACCGTTAAAGGATAACTATCCTTTGCCCAAAATGGATCGGTTACTTCAAATGGTTTCAGGAGCACAAAGACTTTCTATGCTGATGGTTTTTCAGGCTATAATCAGGTGAGTGTTGATTCAACAGACAAAGAAAAGACAACCTTTACTACACCCTGAGGTACATTCATGTATGTTAGGATGCCATTTGGATTAACCAATGCTGGAGCAACATTTCAGAGAGTTATGGATGTAGCTTTTATGGGTCAAGTAAATAAATTTGTGGTTATTTATCTTGATGACATAATTGTTTTTTCTAAATCTTTAGAAACATATAAAGCACTTGATGAAGGTTTTTGATAGGTGTAGAAAATTTGGAATATCATTGAATCCTAAAAAGTCTCAGTTTTCCATCAAAGAAGGAAAAATTTTGGGCCATATAATTTCAAAAGAAGGAGTAGTGATTGATCACAAGCGTGTGTCTACCATTGAAACATTGACCTTAACTAGAAATAAGAAGGAGATTCAAGCTTTTCTAGGCAAGATTATTTTTCAAGGAGATTCATCCCAAATTATGTTGAGATTATAAAAGATATAACTGACATGCTCCAAAAGGATCATGAATTTAAATGGATTGTCGCTTCTAGGCATGCCTTTTATCAGATCAAGAAAACTATCTCTGAAGCTCCTACCTTGGCCAACCTTGGTTACACTAAACCATTCAGTATCTTTTCCTTTGCTCAGAAACAACCCTTGATGTTGTTCTACTACAAAAGAATGAAGATTCCCCTGACCATCCCATAGCCTTTTTCAGTAAGGTTATGAGGGATGTCGAGCTTAAGTATGACATAATTGAGAAGAAAGCCTATGCCCTTATTCAAGCCCTGAAATCATTTAGAATGTATGTCCTACATTCTCTTATTACTTCTTATGTTCCTAACAATGTTGTGAAAATTGTTTTAACTCAACTAGACACTGAGGGAAAGAGAGATAGATGGATCGCTCAAATACTTGAGTTTGATCTAACTATCAAAACTACAAAGCTAGGAAAAGGCCAAGGATTAGCTAAGCTTCTAGCTGAATCCAACTGCAAAGTGCTCGGAATCAATTCTGTTTTAGAGATACAAGGGAAGAATCCACAAGAACCTTATGTCCTTCCAAAAGGGGAGAATCCACAAGAACCTTCTCTTCATCCTGAAGAGGATAATCCACAAGAACCTTCACCTTCAGATCAGATCCACCCTTTATACATTGATGACAAGTTTATATTGTCAGATTGGTACCAAGACATTGTGAATTTCTTGAACTATTTTGAATGTCCAACATCATTCTCCAAAAGCTAGTGTAAAAATATCAAACTGAAAGCAGTCAAGTACTATATCATAAATGCAAATTTAGACTAGAAAGACCCACTAAATATTTTGTTATTATGTTTAACATAATCAAAAACTGAATGAATCATTGACCAGTTTCATATAGGATTTTGTGGAGGACATTATGCTTGGAGAGAAACAGCATATAAGATATTAAGGTGAGGATTTTATTGGCCAACATTATTCTTACAAGTAGGAGCAAAGGTTAGACGTTGTGTTCCTTGTCAAATGTTTGCCAGTAAGAAAAAATTAGCAGCTCTTCCACTGGTTCCATCAATAGTCTCAGAACCTTTTAGCCAATGGGGATTAGATATTATTGGAGAGATTCATCCCCCTTCAAGTAATCAACATAGATGGATCCTCACTGCAACAGATTACTTCACTAAATGGGTGGAAGCAATTCCATTAAGAAATGCTGCTGACTCAGTAGTAATCAAATTTATTGAAGAGAACATCTTATTTAGATTTGGTTGCCCAACTAAAATAATCACTGATAATGAAACAACTTTTTATAGTGTTAAAATGATTAAGTTTTTCTAGAAATATCAGATTATGTTACATCATTCAACTCCATATTACCCACAAGGTAATGGCCTTGCAAAATCCTCTAATAAAAGTCTGGTAAAGGTAATAAAAAAGGCTCTAGAAGATCATAAAAAGAGTCGGGACTCTCACTTAATTTATGTAGTATGGGCAAACCGAATTACTCTAAAGAGATCTACTGGAAAATATTCTTTCCAATTAGTTTGTGGGAAAGATGCAGTCTTCTCTACCAATTTGGCCTTCCTTGTTTTAAAATTCCTGCTGGATTCAACAGATGAACTTGATGATTTTTCAAGGAGAATAAATTAGATTATTGAACTAAATGAAAACAAAGATGCAGTTCAATACAAATTGAAAAAGTATTAGAATAAGATGAAGAGCTTGTTTGATAGAAGAACTAGGGAAAGGGACTTCAAGGAAGGTGATCTAGTTATAAGATGGGATTCAAGGAGAGAAGAAAAGGGAAAACATGGCAAGTTTGGAAACTTGTGGTTTGGACCTATAGCAATCGCTGAAGTGAAGGGAAACAACACTTTTGTGCTGCAAAACCTTGAAGGGATATATTCCACTTATCCTATGAATGGAAGGTTTCTCAAACATTACATTCAATACTGAGAATTTGAAGTAGATTTCATTGCTACCATTGTAAAAATTTTGGTTTATTTTACTTTTCAAGCCGTCAGTGTGACTTTTTACAACAAAAGACTCCATAGCCCAAGGAGAAGGCACATGGATCTACAGGTTCTCTACATTCTATAAGAGAAAGCAATCCCAAGTTGGAGCCAATGTTGTAGCATTTTTTGGTTTTGGTAAGTTAGAATCACTTAGTAAAAAAAATCAAAATATTTTTCATAAAATGTTAAGCTAGGATATGGACAAAAATAATATTGAATAAAAAATGTTAGGAAATATCTTGATAACATGTCCATATCAAAGAAAATGTTAGAATAGATGCCCTAAAAAATGGAGGCAAAAATAAACTATTAGGTTAGAGAGAAAAGCAAAAAGAAATAAACTCTGAAAGTGTCCAAGTCCAAGTGCCACTATTTTTACTTTATTATGCAAAATAATGGTTGTGTGCAGCTTGTCATAAATACCACAACCCATGACAGTCAAGTAGTTTAATCTTGACTAGTTCATGCTTTAAATTTCATGTTTATATTTAGAGAATAAAGATCTAGCCAAATTGTTTAATCTTGGCAGATCAGTAGTTAGGTAGAGAATAATAAGGAGCTCATCAGTTTAATCTGAGCCCTTGGATGTTATAAGGTTAGAATTAGATAGTTTTATTTTGAAAAGAAAAAATAAAGAAAAGGTTATTCTAGCTTAAATGCACCCAATAAAGTGAAGAAAAAATGTTAGGATAAGAAAAGGGTAGGTAGAAGATAGGTTGTAGAAGTACAGAGTTGATTGAGGCATAATCACATTTATCATGCTTGATCATGTGTTTTAATGTGTAGGAGCAGTTATGAAGGTGAAAAGATGTTCACAAGTTGATTTGGTTAACTTCCCCTCATTTCATTTCACCCCCCACTACATACTTACTAATTTCCTCATTATCCCATCATTTCCTAAGAAAATACCCTTTTCCCTTCATTTTCACCTTTGCCCCTTGGGTTCACACATTTTCCTATCAATTTACCCTCCAAAGTCATTCCCCTACCTAAAAAAGCCTTTTCCCTAGTGTGACACCCGTTCCCCTTTAAGGAAATCACTTTCCCCTTGTTATTTTCCTATTTTTCCTAAAAACCCATAAAACCCCTTTAAGCCTAAGTTTGGTTTACCTCCTCTTTATAAATTTAACTCTGCCAATATACCTGTTTAACTCATATATACTATTTTTTAACCTTTATCCCATTTATTAAACCCATCACATTATACTTTTAACCCGCACTTTGTTCATTAAATTAATTACAAAACACTTGTAATTAATCCCCGGGCCCCGCTAATCTCAGTGCCTGTTCCGTCCATGAATCTCGACCATGTGATAGTTGTCAGATCATCTACTCCGAGACCTAATGATCCACAGCTATATCATGCACTCCCAATCTCTGATCTTTAAAGGCCCAAGAGCACGTGAGATTCGTGGTTTTGCTCGGGCCCCTTATGGTTACGTGGTATTCCCACATTAACTCACGTGCTGTTGGAGAAAAACCACCCCATTGCCAAAAGTGGTGCAATGACCCTTTGAACCCGCTCCCTGCTTGTGACAAAACCATCCACTGTTCACTTAACATTTCTGCACCAAATTTTAAAATTTAACCATTTAAATGTCAAAACCCTCACTTTCGCTCTTTTCACCCATTACACAGTAAAACCCTATAACCCTGCTTGTGCCACCTTAAGTCTCTGAAACTGATTTAACCACTGTTTACCTCCCGAAAACGCTCTGGACTCCATCCACAGACCTTTCAACTCAAATGAAACCATTGTGGCCCTCCCTGTTAACTTGTGTTTTTCTTAACAATTGTTGTATTTTGCAGGTGATTAGCAGAAGACAAGGAGACTAGATAAACAATTTTTATACTAGTTAAAAACTTGTTTGTTCTAGATTCTTGAGAAATGAATTCAAATGATTTTCCTATACAAACATAAATCAGGTTTAAACCAAAGATAGAGTAGAAGAAATCATTTACACAGTAAATGTTAAAACCAACAATTTACATAGTTAAAAGACAAAACAGAGGAGGCAGATTAAGCATACAATTAAAAGACAAAAGATGATCAATATCAAAATACCTGATACTGAGACATGTAAAATCTAAATGATTTACTATTGAAATTCATAGTAAAAACTTGAAATATACAGTAAAAGTAAAAAGCACAGTAAAGGTTATTGACAGGTCAACAAAGTCAAATAGTATCAGATGAAAGGTCATAAGTAATATGACTTCCAGCATGAAGATCAAACAGACACGTAGCTTAAAGGGCAAAAGATCAAAGACCAAAGCCAACAAAACCTAAATAACAAGGACACCAAGTAGCAATTCAATACCTGTCTCTATTTCCTTACAGGAAGATATTTCCTTTTCCTAGAATAAATCCCTAAACAGTTTAGGATATTTTCTTAGTTCTACTATTGTATAAATAACTCTCTTCTCGAGTTATTAAGGGTTCATTGTTCACCATTGAACCAGGTTGACAATTGAAAGAGAGTTTTCACTCTTGTATAAGCATTTGTAAACACTTGATGTACTTGACTTTTTTGGACCATAAATACAAAGCAGAGGATTCTGAATTCAGTTTTACACAGTTTGTGTTTCCTGTAAGTTTTTCCAATAACACATTATGTTTTTCTTCATATTATTATGTCTTACAGAGATACCTAGGTAGGAATAATTGTGTCTCAATCTATTCCTATAAGCTTCTGAAGTGATAATCATTAAAGAGAATGGATTAATGAACTGTTTGTTTAATTAGTTCCCTCTGAATCAATAAATCATTAGCATCCTATTGTAAGCATAAGCATATTCTCTTAAACCTTTTGAACATCGGTTAGAGGTTTTCATACTTATGATTGTTTAATTTTCCATCTGAAAATTGTAATAACCATATTATATTTATTTTTTTCTCACCACTATTCAAGCTATTTCATTGAGTAAAATTTTATAGCAACCCTCTACTTTGGGATTAATATTATTCAAAAGGTTAGACATTATAGTGTTACATCTGTTTATTAATTGGTCTTCCAAACTAGAACAAAAACCTGAAAACAATTATCTTAGATGCTCTGGCTTGATAGCTGACCATTATCAACTTAGAGGTACAACAATATGTTTTCCAGTGGGTTGAATGTTTGACGAATTTCAAAATATGAGTATGCATTCCAATGATCTTGCTTTAAGATGATTGTACTAATACATACGTGTTGAGACAGTTGATAGATACTTGAGTATAGTAGGTGATAGTTGTAGCATTATGTCTAATGACTATGAGTTGACGATTATGACATGATTGTTTGTAAAAGTTGATTTCAAATTGATAGATATAATTGTCTTGATATTTGAAACATGTGGTTGACATGTGTGAGAAGTTGTAGGAAACATGGTTGGTATTAGCATATTAAGGTAATAGTCAATGTCTTTATATAACTAATAGTGGGGTGATGTCATGGTACATAGTAAGACTCAGTTGTAGTAGGGTAAGTTAAAATAAAGGAATCAGGTAAGAATTCCTTTAGCTATGTTTGGAAACCCTAATTCCAAATGAATGAGTTCTTTGCATACAGGGAGTCTTCTTAGCCTTGATTTTGTTTTACATTATGTGGATATGTGCTAGATTGATGAACATGTACTTGATAGGTATATTAGTTAGTCTTTAGTTACAGGTGGATCGATCAAAGGATTGGAGTCCCTTGAGAGATGACGTTGATGTGTTCAGTTACAAGTAATGTGCTTGGCATGACAAGGTAAGGTAACTAGTGCATTTTTATATTTATGTATGCACTAACAGTTATGTGTGGATGGAAGTATGATGAAAGGGATTGCATGGCGAAGATATTTCCACGAAATCTTAAAGAAGGCTCGGGTTGAGCTTTCTGTGGGAACCATGGGGATTGAGTCATGGTTTTTGTTGCTAGTCTTGTGCTTCTGGTCTTTTGGTGCTTTTTTGTGCTTGATTGTGGTTTTGTTTGTCTTGTGCATGGCTATGCCACTTGGGTTGTGGTGTCGTTATTGGTTTCATGGTTTCCTTCTTGGTTGTTTCTTATCTTTCCCTTTATGATTTGAATGCCTTGGGAATTGTTTGGGGAGAGTTGTGTGTTACCCAATAGGTAATATAAGACATGGATGAAGTTTGGTGTATGAGTGAGTGTAGCGGAAGGTAAGACTATGATAGTTGGTTGGACTGGTTGGGTCCATTGTGGTAAATGGATGATGATAGA